>JACDJE010002429.1:242900-358522 GCA_016647715.1 Pavo muticus
TCCTCTCCTCTCCTCTCCTCTCCTCTCCTCTCCTCTCCTCACTTTGCTGTTCTCTTCAATGGCTGTCATCCATAAGCTGATGAATGGATTCTTTTTTCTGTATCTGTCCTCCTAAAGCAATCACCCTTTAGTATTTGTTAACGTCTTTATTTTAGATATATATATCAATTATAAACTCAAATATATATTTCTAAATAATCAGCATCTGAGAATGGTAAATGAAAAGCCTGCTTTCTGTCACTTCAAACAACATTCTTGAATATGACTCACAAAATCACTTATCTTAAGGTATTTGCAATAAATTTCTTTTATATTCTATATTATATTATTGTATTATTAACTACTCTACTGGTTTATATTAAAAGTTATTTTCATGTGGAAGAGTGTCATGTATTCCTTCAGAGTAAAGAAATCTGAAGATAGCTTGGGCTATTTAATTAGTTCTGCCTGTTTCAGTACTGTAGACAAGTGTATTCAAACAAGAGAAAGCTGATGTGCTTGCTTTATTAGTTTCTAGTATTGATAAAAATCTTGGTCCAAATGCATGATTTGGTTTTCACCAGTCAGAGCCTCTTTTTGAAACTGCTAATCAGGGAAGAGTGTTAATAATTATTATTATGATATTTCATGTCAGATAAAAGAAATTTATTAGAGCATGTGGAGGTCCACATGTAGTTCCAGCTCCAGTATTCCTTTTCTGGAGAAGGTAGGATGAGGAAGAGAGCTGCTGATCTCCTAAAACAGATTTGAAGTGTTTCTAGAGCCGCAACAATCACTGAAACTCAGAATGTTTTCTATGTACTAAACAGAGGATTATCTATGGGAGAGATGATAGCAAAAAATTTGATTTGTTGGGAGAGAAGGTAGAAAATCTGATTGCTGTTTTTCTACTCTAGCAGCTGTTTCTGACATACAGCTTGAGAGTCCCTTTGAAGGGAAAAATTGCATCTGTTATAGGAAATAAGTTCTCTGGCAACAAAGCTTTGTTTTGTGTTGCTGTTGTCATGGATGGGGCCCAGATCAATCTGATCTAGTGTCTGATCTAGTGCCTGATTTAGTGGTTGGCAACTCTTCTCATGGAAGGAGTATTGGAAACAAATGATGCTTAAGGTCCCTTCCAACCTAAGCCATCCTGTGATACTAAGATTCTATGATTCTATTACATACTAGCAAACAAATGTGTAGGTAAAACTGAGTACTGAATATGAATGCTATAAATGATTCCAATACATTATAAAATTCACAAATTCTAATGTGATATGTACACGAACACTGGATATCAGCTCAATTCTTAAGTGATATTTTTACTTCAAATTTCAGTTTAGATCATTCTTGTTACTTCTGAAGATATAGCTGTGTTACATAATATTCTGAGTAGGAAAGTGCAAGTCTGAGAAGAGAATTGATTGGATTTCTTGGGCATTACTTTTAGTTTGTATGATCAAATTTACTTAAAGCATCCAGAAAAGCGCTAAAAATGGGAATGCTTTTCTGGCCACAATCTAATTCTGATACTGGACTTCTACATAGCTATTTGGCTGTGTTCCATTATTGCGAAATGTACATAAGGTATGTTAACCATTTGTGTCATCCTACTTTTTAGAAGAAAAAGGGAAAGATGTGCTTCAGACAGTTCAGATTGTTAAATATACTACAGAATGACAGAATGTAGCATTCTTCCTATCTGGTGAGTTACTATATATTGAAAGTGACACCAGTGCAAATGTACTGTAGAGTATATGGATATTTTGACCTCGGTGAATTTGCAGTGTGGTTAAGCTTTCATTCTTAACTTGGAACTTATTTTCCTCTTCAAATAGGATTTCTTATTAACAGAAGCAGCTTCTTGTGCTAAACAGCTTGCAGCAAGGCCAGAAAAGGTGGAATGTTGATGCAGATGCTTCTGTTGCAGCAGAACAGAATGGATGGACACCTGGATTGTCAATCTGCTAAGCTCACACATTGGTCATAGTAGGAACTACTGTGGAGAGGAAAAGGAAAGAGGAGAAAGTTGAGGGCAGTGAAGGCAAGGAGCAAAAAAAAGACAATAATGGAGAATCTGGCAATGAAAATGAAAAAATGATTCTGTCATGGAAAGCAAACCAAAACCAGATGAGCCCTTCAGTCCCCATGCGCATCTCATGCAGCAACAGATCCCGCACAGGATCAGGAGTGTATAAGGTCAAGGGAGCCATGTGCTATGCAGCCAGCACTGGTATTGCACAGTGCCAAATAAGTGCATCGCAGCTGCTGGGGAAATGCACTGCCATTTTTGAAATGTATTTGTCATTCCTTTGAAAGCCTAAATTTGCTTTTAGATGCATGTCACTAAATGGTTTGAAAAAAAAAAAAAGAAAAAAATACAGTCAGCTTAGTACTCTGCGTGTTCCTTGGACTTATTTCTGTTTAAACTGTTATCTGTTCCCAGAATGGCTCTTATCTTTCCTTTTTGATTCACTGTGTGGTATATTAAAATAGGAAGGTTAGGAAAGCTGAAACTCTCCCTACATACACATCCACATTTATAAACTCCATTTTCTGGGAATCAGATCAGTGGCATTCCTTTCAGCAAATATTCTGGGCTACTGTCACATGTTCCCTACTGCTACATTGATGGTGGAAAACAAACAAACAAACAAACAACAAAATCTCTCAGGACAATCTGTCTGTCCATGACTAGTATGTGTAAAGCAGGATTAAGGAGATGATTCCAGCAGATTTCAAATAGCTCTTTCTCAAACTCTTTCTGCTCCTGTTTGTGGCATTTCTCTGTTAATTTGCATCAGAAATATCACCTGTTCTGTAGGTCCTGAATTGATAAAGTGTTTTGAAGTGTTTCTATCCACAGTATCTAAATAACCTTAGCTCTGTGACATTCTTTAGTCACTAGAACAGATAGACTAGTTAACGTATTCTACATTCATGACCACAGGCACACATATTGTTAGCTAACAGCAGCCTGACACCATTTTTGTACTTGATACCTTGATTTATAACGTGTTACGAAAAGCTGTCCAGGTAAAAAACACCTTTACCTATTCACTGCCTGTTTCCCTATTAAAATATTTATGAAACAAGAAAAACTAGAGGGAAATATCCAGATTTCTCCTCACAAAACAGTAGTAGTTTGAAAGTGAATAAATAAAGTGATTAGAATAATAAGCATGCTGCAGTATGTATTTTATCTGAACTATTATTTTTTAAATGTTCTCTCTGTTAAGAACAAAACCGTCATTTCTGTTGGAACCAGGAAAATTTTACAAGCAATGAAGTAAAATTAAAACATACTAATTTGTTTACGCTTAAAAGTTAGCCATTGCTGAATCAGGGTCCTGCTTGGCAAACTGCAGGCATGTGGGAAGACATGAAATACATGTATTTAAGTGATCTCACTTAAGCACTATTCGTCTTTGATTTTAACCCTTCCCTAGTGTCTATCTTGCATATGATTTTTTTTTCTTTTTTTGATTTGTTTTTCTGTTTTACAAACATTTCATTGGATTTTCCAATACTCCTTATTTTCAAAGAAGATAATAGAAAAGCATATGGGGGAAATGTTTTAGCTCAATCTGTAAGGAGGAAGAGCAAGATGCTCTGCTATATGTTTGCAGGATGATATCTGTTGATTTTGATCTTCTCTGGGTCTGGCAGCTTTGAATATCAGCAGATCTGCATTGATTCCTAACACCAGTGATATCCTTCAGCAACAAATTCTATATGTTGGACAGTGTAGTTTGAAGCATGAGCAAGTCTAGAAGGAATATTTAATTATTCCTCAGAGCTTTTGTTTATTTACCTTAAAATGAAAGGAATGAGATAAACCAGGGGATGGAAAAGAAAACATTCATTTATTTCATTTATTATTCTTCATCATAGTTCTCTTATGATTCCTCTGGCACACTGGATGTGTAAGGTCATGTTGTTTTGCACTCTTATAACATCAGTCATCAAAGCATGTCAAACTCTTGTGCATGGATGAATCACTTACCTCTCCCAGCAGAGAGATCAGATAGCTTGTGAAGGTTCTAAGTACATTTCTGATACTGATTTTCTCACTGAAAGCTCAAATCTTCTAAATGATTTGCTTTGCTAGTAACTATTTTGTCATACCTGAAGGCTTGATCTGCATCTGCAGAAATCTGTAGTCATTTTAAGAAGGGAGCCTAGTCAGTCATCTACAATGATCTCTTTCACCATGCAGCAACAAGCAAGAGGTGAAGCAGCTCTTGGTCCAAGTACAAAGGAGTTCTGTAGTTTTTAGCTCTGTGATGTTGAAGCTACTTGCCTCAGCGGCTCTGAAACAAAATCATGGAAATTTATTTCACAACTGTTGTATTCCCCCTCCCCTCACTTTAACAGTTCTTCTCCTTGCTAGCTTCATATTAGATATTTACAAGGTACTCTGAGCCCAGATTCTATTTCTTTGAACATCACACTACATATTTATGTCTCATAAAATGTGCATGTGCAGACATATCATCTTAATAACTTTTTTCTAATTTTGATGTAGCACATTTAATTGTCTAATATCATTTATTTATTTATTTATTTACATAGATATAAAACTTTGGCAAAAATAGCTATTTATTTCTAAAACAAGGGTGTTAATGCATTATATGTACTCAATCAATTTCTTTTGCTTATAGGTAACTGACTATTTCCTTATTTAACAAAGTCAGTGTATCTGAGAAGGCATATGTTGCACTGTAGGGGCTTCAATACTCTACCACAAAAAATATCAAAGAAAATTAAATGCATTCTCATTAAAATCCATGACCCAGATTTCAGTACTACGCTGAATCATTCTGATCCAGTTCCGTCAGGGTGATATTTCCATGACTTCGGGTTTCCTGCCATGGAAAATACTACCAAGAGGAAGTCATGCTACAGGTGACTTGAAGAGAACTGTTACTTGTTCTTTTGTGACCACTCTAACCACTAGAGTTAGGAAGTGCTTCTGAAGGTTAGCTTCCTTCCTGACAAGGGCTTGGTGTGTGCAAACACGTTCGGAGGCAAAGGAAAATATTCAGTATATTTCTGAAAACACACTTGCACTTTAGAAGCAGAAGTATATGGGATTTTATGTTGGTCATCAGCACCTCTGTCCAGCTCATCCTCCTTGTGCTGCTTTTCTGTCTTGAGCTTTACTCTTTACTGTTTGCTTCACTGCCCATTACTTTCAAAATCATTCAGTAGTGAGGTGATGCCAATACCTAAAACAGCAGTGATTGTGAAAAAGAGTTGACATACTTTTGGCCTTCATATCTGACCAACAGCACACACGTAGAGTGAAGTATAATGCTATTCAACTTCAGCCCATCTTTGCTTTACCCAGAGCGTGCAGCATATATTGACACTGAACATAAAATTAATTTAATCAGCCTCAATTACGCTTGATTCAAAGGCCATCTATTATGTATGTATTTATACATCTGTAGAGGCCTCAGTGATCCTGACAACTTTTTGACCCCACTGAGATCATCACACTGATAGAAATTGAAACCAGTAAAGAGGAGAGAGGGATAGCTTTCTGCCAGTTTAATGTCTTGCATCTAGTCATGTGTGTGAATGGCTAGTTATTAGAGGTGCTGTAAAAAAGAGGATAATACGGGTTAAAAAATAGGCCCACTTCAAAGGGAGTATGTCCTGATTTCACCTGAGATAGTGTTAACAGCACACCGATTTTAGGGTAGTTGCTGAGTGATGAATTTGAGCCCAGGGCCAGCCCAAACATCACCATTGTTATGATATGGCAGCAGGATGCAGGAGGGGGTGGAGCCAAGAAAGGTGGTCTGGATTATCTAAGGGATTCCCATACCATTTGACATCATGCGGAAAGCTATAAAGCTGTGGGAAGATGGCCGGGGGGACTGGCTGCTGCTCAAGGATTAGCTACACACCAGTCAGCAGGTGGCGATCACTTGTATTGCTAGCTGGGCATCAGTTAATGATTGACAAGTAGTTGCATAGTGGATATGTACAAAAATATCTATTATTTATATATACAATTATATTTTTTTCTTTCTTTTCTCTTTTCTGTCTTAGTAAACAGTTTTTATCTCAACCCATGAGTTCTATTTTGTTTCCAGTTCTCTCCGCCATCTCACTGTTTGGGAGGAGAGTGAGCAAATGGTTGTGTGGTGTCTAGTTTCATGCCAGATTAAATGACAACAGTCCCTTTTGACATCCAATATGGGACTCAAATGGTTAAAATCACAGCAGACCTTACCAGAACATGTTAAAACAAAACTATACATAATATATATATAGTTAAAACATAACTATAATGTTATAAATATTATAATTGTCTAGTATTTACAGTTCACAATGTTTTGGAGGTTTTATTTATTTATTTATTTATTTTGTAGATTTCTCAGGAACTATATTATTTAAAGGTTTTTTTGCTATGTCTGTTCCCTGTTGAGCTGTTTACCATCTCCACAGGCTGGATTAAGGTTATCATTTTTTTGTACTATGTAACACTGGTTGGCAAACTAATCTGGTATTTGTACATGGTATTGTAATCATCTTCGTACTTTAGGAACCTTATCTTGGAAATTATTAATAACTTCACTCTTTATTTTTTCTCCTTAGGGAGTCAGGATATAGGAGAGTCAAATGGGGTGTTCAAACCAATGTGTTCCTAATGCTCCTGGATGTGTTTTAGTCTTTGCTTAAGATTAAACAGCTATTTAAGAATATCACTCAAAGATCTGCCCTAAGGCTGGATAGTTATGAGTGGCAGGGTGGGGAGATAGTATGGACAGGTACCTGGAAGAGTGAACACCACGAGTGTTTTGGAACTTCACCCCTGAACAATTGCAAAATCCTGAAAAACTAGTGAAATATTTGGAGAATGTGTGCTGCCACTCTGTCAATTCTAGAGAGGCACAAATCACTACAGTGTGCTGAGGCCTAGCCCATACATACCAAGACGTCTTCAACCCTATTTGGCACCCTAGAAGTGAAGAGATATCTGGATCTGATGACAGTGCAACAGGCCCTGCAGTTGCTCTGGACTCCATGACAGGTCCTATGGTCACTCTAACCACTGAAACAGGCACCCCAGTTCAACCAGAGAACAAATCTATTCCAGTATATGTCACACCCATATTCAAGACAAAAAGATGGCTATGAAAATCACCTTGTTTAGTAAGGAAATAATCACTTACTAAGACAAGGGCAGAAGAATAAGATGAGGAAGAAGGAAAGCAATCATGAAGATGGAAAGGAGGAGTAGGCAGAACACATAAAGTAGTCAGTCAGCATCCAATGCCTAACTATGTGTGAGCTGTAAGATATCTGAAAAGGCTTCAGCTGGCATCCAGGAGAGCACCTTGTCACCTAGCTGCTCCAATTCTTGAATAACCGGGCCAGTAGACTGGACTCAGTGGGTAGTGAAGCCTGACAACTGGGATCCCTCTCTAAGAAAAGCAGTATTGACAAAGCAATTGGAAAAGGGATCCAAGCCTTTACCTTGTGGAGGCGAATCTCGTCAGCCATGAAAGAAAGATATCCCTTCAAGAAAAATGTGGTATGTTATCCAGGCAAGTAGAACATCTTAGAGAAAGATGTCTAATACCTGAGGGAACTAGCTATGAGAAAGGTGATGCATAGTATTGACCTAGACAACAAGCAGTTATCCCAAGGTCCAGGTGACATCAAGTCCCTACTACCTATGTGGTGGAAATTTGTATGGAGTGTAAGATCATTGTACACCAACAACAGAAGAAAGGCAAGTGCCAATCACTGCAACTGCAGTGCATCAGCAGCAATATTGCACCAACCAGGACTCCTTAATTTCCATTCATCAGCTGATTTATCAGCTGGAGAACCAAAGAGTTATCAGCAAAACTTGCTCACCCTTTAATAGTCTCATATGGCCAGTGTGTAAGTTCAATGAAGGCTAACAGTGGACTACCATGGTCTGAGTGAAGTCATGCCACTGCTGAGTGCTGCCATGTCAGACATGCTAGTACTTCAATACAAACTGGCATCAAAGGCAGAGAAGTGATATGCTGCAATTGGCATCACTAGTGCAATTTTCTCAACACCTTTGGTGGTAGGGTGCAGATCACAGTCTGCCTTCACTTGGAGGGGCATCCAATACACCTGGAATTGACTATGCTAGGGGTGGAAACACAGCCCTACCTTTTGTCACAGGCTGATCCAGACTGTACTGGAAAAGGGGGAAGGTGTGAACTCCTGAAATATATCAATGACATCATTGTATAGGGTAATATAGCACAAGAAGTTCCTGAGAAAGGGAAGAAAGTAATCCAAATCCTTCTGAAAGTCTGTCTTGATAGGAGGTAGAGTGGAGTCAAGGAATCTGCACAGGAAATCCACTTCTTAGGAATAAAATGTCAAGAGGGACGTTGTCAAATCCCTATGGATATGAACAACAAAATAACTGCTATGTCCCCAACAACTAGCTATGTCCCCACTAACTTTTGGTCTTGGGACCGGTGCTCTTCAACATCTTCATCAATTACATAGATGGTGGCATAGAGTGCACCCTCAGCAAGTTTGCAGATGACACCAAGCTGAGCAGAGCAGTTGATACACTGGAAGGAAGGGAAGCCATCCAGAGGGTCCAGGACAGTCTGGAGAAGTGATCCCATGAAAACCTAGTGAGGTTCAATAAGACCAAGTGCAGGGTGCTGCACCTGGGTTGGGGCAATCCCAGGTATTTCTACAAACTGGGGGAAAATCTCCTTGGGAGCAGCCCTGTGGAGAAGAACTTGTGGAGAAGCTGGACATGAGCCAGCAATGTGCACTTGCAGCCCGGAAGGCCAACTGTGTTTTGGGCTGCATTAAAAAAGGGGTGGCCAGCAGGGAGAGGGAGGTGATTGTCCTCCTCTACTCAGCTCTTGTGAGGCCCCATCTGGGGTACTGTGTCCAGGCCTGGGGCCCCCAGTACAGGAAGGACATGGAGTTCTTGGAGTGGATCCAGAGGAGGGCCACGAAGATGATCAGAGGGCTGGAGCACCTCTCCTATGAGGAAAGGTTGAGGAAACCGGACTTGTATATCTTGGAGAAGAGAAGGCTCCGGGGAGACCTCATTGTGGCCTCCCAATACTTGAAGGGAGCATGTAAACAGGAATGGCTGTTTACAAGGGTGGGTAGTGATCGGACAAGGGGGAATGGTCTCCCCTGTCTCTCCCCTGAGACAGGGGAGGTTTAGGTTAGATATTAGGAGGAAGTTTTTCACTCAGAGGTTGGTGACACAGTGGAACAGGTTGCCCAAGGTGGTTGTGGACCCCCCATCTCTGGAGGCATTAAAGGCCAGGCTGGATGTGGCTCTGGGCAGCCTGGTGTAGTGGTTGGTGACTGGGGCTTGAAACTAGATGATCACTGTGGTCCTTTTCAACCCAGGCCATTCTATGATTCTATGATGATTCTATGATTCTAGCAAAAAATGAAGCACAAGCTTTCTTAGATGTTGTGGGTTTTAGAAGAGTGCATATCCTGAATCACACTCTGATTGTAAACCCTCTCTATCAAGTAACCCAGAAGAACAATTTTATATGAGAGCAACAACTAGACTTTGAACAAATTAGGCAGGAGATAGTTTATGCAGTATCCTTTGGATCAGTCTGGTCAGGATATGATGTAAAAAAAAAAATGTGCTCCACACTGCAGCCACGGAAAATGGCTCCACATGGAGCCTCTGGCAGGAAGCATCAGATTCTATGGTTTTGGGATCAAGGATCCAAGATCTTAGGCCTGCAGCACTCCAACTGGAAAAGAGATATTGGCAGCATACAAAGGAGTTTGAGCTGCTTTGAAAGTGGTTGGTATTGAAGCACAGATCATCTTGGCACCCCAACTGCTTGTTCTGGGCTGGATGTAAATGATATGGAATAAGGAGAGGATATTGTCCTGGTTTCATTGTAGATGGTGTAAATAGCATGCTGATGTTTTGGTTGTTGCTGACTGATGGGGCTGGGCCTGGCCACTTGGAGGAGAAGAGCTGCTGCTTTTATTTCATGATGGCAAGATGCAGGAGGGGTTGGGGCCAGGGCAGATGGACTGGATTAACCAAGGGGTTATTCTGTACCATGTGAAATCATGAAGAAGACTGTAAAGCTGAGGGGAGTTGGTCAGGGGCCGTCTGCTACTCAGGGATTAGCTAGGCATCAGTCAGCAGTGGGAAACAATTGTATTGCTAGCTGGGCATTAGTCAACAGGTGGCAAGAAGTTGCACTGTGGATATTTAGATACTTAGATATCTACGTACGTATATTTATCATTGCTATTTTCCACTTTCTTTTCTCTTTTTTCAGTATCTGTAAACAGTTTTTATCTCAACTCATGAGTTTTATTTTGTTTCCAATTCTCTCCCCCATCCCATTCTTTGTGGTGGGGAGAGGAGTGAATGAATGGCTATGTGGTGCTTAGCTGCTTGTAAAAAAGAGTACGATATTAAATCAGAACATACAGTGAAATCAAACCATTAGGTTTCAGGATCTTCACAGGAAGCCAGATTGATTATTATTAACAGCCTGTGTATGTGATATTTATTGCTAGAATTTTGGAATTAAAAATGAAATTTCTATTGTGAAAATTCTACTGTAGTAGCAGATGTTCCTCTTGTGAATTCACAGAAATGAAATAGTAAGAATCTTAACTTAAACTACTTGCCTTTATTTGAACATCCTCAAGATCTAAAATCAGGCTAAAAACCTTGTCTGCAATGTTTTGAAAGTACATAGTGCCAGCCAGACATAAAAATAGCTTTCTATATGTCTTTCTTGCATCTAATTTTGATGAGAGATATTTAGGAAGAGCATGTGTAATTGAAGCAAATGTGCAACCAGATGACAAGCTAGTAGTCATTTAATATCCTACCTACACCCCAATTGCCCATTGTAAGATGCCTCTAAAAACAAATGAATTAAAAGGACTTGATCCTGGATGGCTGTCTATTGATAGCTTCAAGGTTAGCCTAAACGTCTGAGCAGACTTCTCACATCTCTTATTCACAGTCACTTATTTTTCCATTACACACTGACATTTCCCCCCAAAAAATAAATCTTCCTGTGGTAAATGATAAAGAGGAGATAATACTTTCAGTAATATTTGTGTGACTGGCATTCCCAACGGCATGTATGCACAGCAGATTTTCACATACCCTGAACACAGAGAAGCTGAAACTAGCTAGCCTTTGTTATGAGGTTTTATTGGGGTCTGCACCATGGAAAGGCAACCGTGAAAACATCCACAGACTTGTTCCGTGCTGTGAGGGCTCATTGATTTGATGCCTGCTAAAGCAGGGGCATTTGCCTGGCATTCTTCATGGAGTACAGGGCAAGTAGTAGTAACACTTCCAGTCATTTTGCCATCAAAAATTATCCCTTTTCCCCAAATATTATACTTAAGGACAGTTTTCATACTTATTTCACTAAAGCTTTACATTCTAATTTCAAATTTCCTTGCTGAAATACAGATCTTTTCAGGTAAGTAAATGTAGAAAAGTCTTAATATCTGTTTTGGTTAAAATGATTTAAGCAAAATTCCAAAAAACAATTTTGAATTTCCTCCAAAAGTAAAAATTTCTTATTTTCCTGCTATTTTTGTCAATCCATGTAGGTTCTGTCATGATAATCCTCCAAAGAAAATGCTTTCCAAATAAATGGATGCGTTCTTCTGTTCCTCTTGACAGGCAAGTGCTCAGTCAGACCTACCTGGGCCTTTTCAAAACTCTCTTTATTTGCTGCAGGAGTGGCTAGCAAGTGAGTCTTGAGCCATAAGCAGTCGCTTAATAGCTCAAGCAAGGTTCCTAGGCTGAGGTTATGCAATGTACTTGGTGACACCTCCCAGGTATCATATTGATCGTCCAGCAAACTCCAGAAGGGAAGAACATTTACAGAGGCTTACATTACCAAATTTTCCTCAGTCATGTATTCATCCAGCCTAGCTCCATCTCTTTGAAGTACTTACCTCTCACCAATAAAAATATTAAATTTTATTTACCTGTGACTCTTGAACAAAGGTTCCTCCTCTGCTTGAATGAGAAACAGATCTTTCAGGCTGTAGTACTCCTGCAGAAAAAAATCAGTGAGTGTTTAGTGTTAGATCATACATGATCTCTTGTTACTCCGCTAAATTCTTAAGACATCCATTTTTCATAATAATAACAGCAAATAAGAAAGTTTTCATGCATATCCTAATCTTGTCTCTTGTTCCATCCACAAATGTTTTGCCCATAAATATTACACTAATGACTTCAAAACAGAGACCCAAAGTCATTACTTCAGAGTAAGACTGTGCCAGATATCAAACTGCCAGTAAGACTCACAGTCCTCTACTTGAATTTTCTGTTACAACAGCCCTGCATTCATGGGTCTGGGAACAATGACACAAACCAGTCAAGGTTGGAAAGGATTTCTGGAGTTCATCTTGTCCTACCCATATGCTCACCTGCAATAGGTTGCCCAGGACCATGTCCAGGGGGCTTTTGAATTTCTCCAGAAGTATTCCACAACTGCTCTGGGCAGCTTGTGCAAGTGCTCCATCACTTGTGCAGTCTGATGTTCAGATGGAGATTTACATGTTCCAGTTTTTGTACATTGCCTTTTGTGCTATTACTGGGTGCTGCTGAAAAGAGCTCATCTCTCTGTTCTCTGCACTCCCCCTTCATTTATTCATATATATTGATGAGAATGCACTGTCTGCTCTCTCAGCCCTTCTTCTTGGGAAACTTGTTTTTATTTCTTAAAAGGTTATTAATCTTTTTATTGCACCATTGTTGGACTCACTCCAGTAGCATTATATCTTTCTTGAAATAGGAAGCCCAGAAATGAACACAGTACTCATGAGAGAGCCTTATCAATGCTGTGTAGAGGGGTATGGCAACACTCTTAATGCATTCCAATATACTGTTATCTGTCTCTCCATGAAGGTACATTGATGCCTCGTAGTCATCAAGTACGCCAAGGGCCTTTTCTGAAAAGCTACTTTACAGCCAGTCAGTCCTCAGCATACACTGATTGATAGGGTTCTTCCTCCCTAGATATAGAACTTTATACTTCCCTTTCTTGAACTTCATGAGTTTCTCGTCAACATATTACTCCTGCATGCAGTTCTGGCTACCAGCATGACCCTCAAGTATATCAGCTACTCATCCCAGTTCTGTTTCACTAACAAACTTGCTGAGTGTATACTCTGACCCATCACCCAGATCACTGATGAAGATGGTGTACAGGATTGTACTCAGAATGGAATCCTGATATACACTACTAATTAACAGTATTCATACCACTGATCACCATCCTCTGAGGTAGAACCGGTTGTGTAATGGTATCATGTAAAATTCCAATATTTTCAACCCAGTTCAAATGCAAAAAAAAAAAAAAAAAAAAAAAAAAAAAAAAAAAAAAAAATCCCCTATCTGTCCCTTAAACCTGTAAACAATTACTGGAGCTAAACAGTGCCTGTGGATCCCTTCCAACTCAGGCTATTCTGTGACTCTATCATCAGACGTGAGGTCTCAGTTGACTGGAAGACAGCAAATGTCCCAGCTTTCAAGAAGAGCAAGAAAGAAGACCTGGTAATTACTGGCTTGTCAGTCTCACTTCAAAGCCTGGAAAAGTTGTGGAGATTATTCTGGGAGTTTTTGAAGAACACCTGAGAGCCCATGCATTTATCAGTCACAACTAATAAGAGGAAAGTTCTGATGTCTTCAGTGATGAAGAAGGGGATTGGAGGGAACAGCATGGGTCAACATCAGGAAGGTTCAGGTTAGGTATTAGGAGAACATTCTTCATTAGAGGGTGGTCAGGCACTGGAACAGAGTTCCCAGGGCAGTGTCCACAGCAACAAGCCCACTAGAATTCAAGAAGTGTTTGACAACGCTCTCAGACATATGTTTGTCATTTGAGTAGTCCTGTGTGGAGCCAGGATTGAGTTCAATAATCCTTGTGGACTGCTTCTAATTCAGGATATTCTATGACTCCATGCTTCGGATCAGCTCCTGAGCCCACCATCCAGCCACTTTTCAATCCACTTCACTGTCTACTCATCCAGCCTATACTTCATCAGCTTCTTTATGAGGATCTTACGTGAAATAATGTCAAAAGCTTTGCTGAAAACATGGCAGATTATATCTACTTCTCCCTTCTCATCTAACAAGCCAGTCATTGTAGAAGACTATAGATTTGGTCAACTATTATTTCCTCTTGTTGAATCCATGCTGACTGTGCCTGATCATCTTCATGTGCCTGGAAATGGTTTCCAGGATTAGTTGTTTCATCACTTTCTCTGGAAACCAGGTAAGGCAATATAGCCTGTGGATCTCTAGGTACTCCTTCTTGCCCTGACATCCTGCTCATTGGGATGGACTATTCTCTTGAGCTTGGAGTAGGTGATCCTTGAAATCAGCCAGCTTTCTGGACTCCTCATCCTTCCAGGGTCTTATCTTATGGAATTCTTTCAAGCAGATCTTTGAAGAGGCCAAAATCTGTTTCTGCAGCACAAGGTTTAGATCTTTCTTTTTGCTCTCTTCCTCACCTTAGGATTGTGAACTCCACTGTCTCAAGTCACTGCAGTCAAGACTGTCTTCAACATTCATGTCTCCAACAAACACTTAGTTGTTTGAGTATGTGATCCAGCAAAGAATATATACTCATTTGTTCCTCGTGATCCAGCAAAGAATATATCCTCATTTGTTCCTATATCTTTTGGGTCAGCAAGTGCTGATGTTATACAGGAACTGCCTAGATTACTTGTGCTCTGCTGTGTTATTCCTCCAACAGATATCAAGGTGATTGAAATCTTCTACGAGAACCAGTGTCTGTGAATGTGAAGTTAATTTAATCTGTGCATAGAAAGCCCCATTCACTTGTTTTTCCTGGTCAGGAGGCCTGTAGAAATATACATACTAAAGAGCCACATATTTTTGTCTGCATCTTAGCCTTTACCCATAAGCTCTCAATAGGCTCACCACCTGTTATCAGGAAGAGTTCAATGCACTCTACTTGTTCTATCACATAAAGAGCAACTCCATCTCTTCCTCATTCCTGACTGCCATTTCTTAAGACCTGTACCACTACACTGCAGCACTGCAGTCATGGGAGTCCTCGCACCATATCCCCACAGCCTAGAAAGATCTCAGCCTCACAACTGCACACAGATTTCTAATTTCTCCTATTTTCCATACAATCCTTGATAACCAGATAGCAGGGACACTTCAATTCCATATCCCAGTAGATTTTAGAATAAACTAGCTGTATGCGTATTCCTTAATGGTAGTTCTCCTAGCAATGCACTAAATCCAGAGCAACATCCAGCAGCATCAGGGGGCACAATACAAGCAGGTGAGTGCAATACAGTACAGATTTTTCTGGGAGTTTAGTATAAATGATGGTGTTCCTAGGCACACTATTAACTTACTAATTTAGACAAGTTTAATCTGAACGAGGAAGAAAGGAAATTGCTGATTATCATTTATTATTTGTTACATTAGAAGATAATCAAGAACACACAAGGGCTTGTTTCTTTGAAGAACAACAGTAACAAAAATTTCCCTTTCAGACTTTTCTATTTATACACATTCTCACTCTGGAGGTTATCAAACCCTGAGGACAACATAATGTCTTGTTTTGTGTAGAAGCAACAGCACTGTTGTGAGGAAATTCTTGTTCTGAGATTATATTCCCTTCATAAATCAAAATGTTTCTTTTAAAATACATTGTGAAATTAAAACTGTGGGAATGTCAATGTGTGGACGGTTTTGTAGAGTGATTCTTATTGAAATCAAGGTTTGGGTTGTTTTTGTTCATTTGTTTGTTTTGTTTAGGTTTGGTTTTATATGTATTATCTTAATCTTCCCTCAGAGTAGAGATGGATAGCCTTGTCTCTGTTCACTTGTTGAGAATATTATTAATTTATCTTCAAATTAATTTAAACATTAAACTTACATTCCTAATCAAATCCCACTTTAAGGTACAGAAGTAGTAGATAGTTTTCTGTGACACAGTGGACACACATATTTTGGCCCATCGGGGTCCTAGAAAGCTGATATGGCATCAGGTCAGGATATGAGCAGACTTCCCCAAAACTTCTGTCTCAAGACTATCCCTTTCTCGTCTGCGTCTCTTCTCTGTGTCATCTGGAGACTCGAGCTCTTAAAACAAAATTTTGTCTGTCCTGCTGAGAAGTCTTGAATGGTTCTAAGTTTGTAAACAATGTGAGGGGAATTGTAAAGTTATTTACAATTGGACATAGTCCAATACAGTTTAACAAAAATAATATCTCCAAAATTTTGGCTGATTATGTCATTGTATATTTTCAGATCCAGATTCTCGCAATAATCTAGATAGTGTAAAATGCATGAAAAGCCTAAGAAAGTCTTTGTTTATATGTATGAGAAACCTGAGAGTTTGATTATCAGCTGGAAGGTTGAAGCACCTTGCCAGAATGCTGTATTCCACAAGCTTCATATTTTTGCTTACTTTTCTTCTGATTCTATAGTCCTCATTCTGGTTTTGAATTGGTTCAGCTTCAGGGGAAAGGGGAAAATATTTGCACCAAAATTTTCCATTCAACAATTTTTAGTATTGTTCCTTTATTTCTGACAAATAGAGAACATATTTTAATCTTCTTCTTGTGTTTTATGGCCACTAAAATATTGTACAAAGGAGCCAGTAGAACCATTGATCATCATTATGACAATGACAATTCTCTTGTGTGTCAAGTTTAGTGCAGCTTGGCATCAGTGAGTCGTGTCTGAACATACCCCCAGGACTGAGTGCGATTTTGGTTTTAGAGGTATGGCCTGAATCAAAATGCAATGAGCAAGTGACACATTCTCAGCCTTACCAGAGATGATGCAGATATGTGCAGATATGTCGAACAGCAAACATGTGAGCATTCAGAGTTTGTGGTCACAGATGCCCTTCTAGTTAACCAAAGAGTTCACTGGTGTGCATCAGGGGCTGGACTGCCCTCTAGATCCCAAATTCTGCTAGCAGGGGAGATTAGGCACCAGATCACTTTCAGCATCCCCTGATGCCCCATCACATTTAAAAACTCAATAGCTTTTTATGGAAGGAATAGAGACTTCCTAAACCATTACCATTTATTTAGTTAGTTAGTTAGTTCATTTTCATAAAAATTATATGCTTGAAAATCTCTCAGCCATGGTTTCATGATTCAAGAGGGCGTAATATCAAATGAACCAACAACTGAATTCCTTTCTTCTAGCTAGGACTGATTGAGGAGCTTTGTCTACTGACGGGACTGATCTACCCATAATCTAGGATTTTAATGGTCCAGTACTCACCATGGTGACTGAGCATCTCTATGGTAGTTAGTTGAGATGCTTTAGGAATCTGTTCGTAGGTTTAAATGCAAGAGGGCAAGTGATCAGGAATTACCTCCAAAAAAGCTTCTTTTTTTTTTTTTTTTTTTTTTTTTTTCTGGAATGCACTTTATTCACTGCTCTGATACAACCAGTGTTTACTGGCATTCATAAAATACTTCATTGAGACCTGCTAAAGCAGAAAGCAGGACAGATAATTTGGTTGCTTAGGAAAAGTGTCCCTTTTCTTCCTAAAAGTAATCTTTACTGTTACATGTATTTCTGCCAGACAAAATGATACATATGTGACACAAAGCTTGGAATGGATCAGGCATCAGTCTAAGTACCCAACACAGTACTTTTTAATACAAATTATTGGGACAGTTTTCTGTCAAGTAGATTGCTAACAAAAATTGGCTGGATTACCTCAGGATTTTATTATCTGTTTCACACACTTCTTGACTCTTCTTGTGTAATGCAAACAATAGCATTCAAACAGTAAGCATCTAAAACTGCCTCACAGAAAGAGAAATTCTGGCACTGAAAAATTCTGCATATCTAAAGGTCATATTTTTTATTGATTTATTTGTGTAACTATCACGTTTTCATTTGTTTTTCTTTCTACCTGATGCCTTCAGCTGTTTCCAAAAAACATGTCAGGAAAATGACATGAGTGCCACAGATCCCTACGGTACACGGCTGTTTAACCTTAAGTCACCTCAGCAGAGAAAACTGTTGATGCAACTTTGAAAAAATATTTTGAATGTGACAGCAAAATTACTTTGTGATGTTTATACATTTTTCATAATGCTGTTCCCAGTAGGACAGATTCCTATATTTCTAACAGCAACAGTATGAAGAAATGGGCTTTTAAAAGGATGGGGTTTTGCTGATGCTGCTTTCACTGTGTCTGGTTAGCTAAGACACTGTGCAGTAGAGTAATAATGGTGATGCTTTAGGAAGTCTCAAGAAGCAGAGGTGCATCTCTTTGTACATGGCTGCTGTGGAAGTGGAGGGTATTTGTGCATGTATATGGGAGAGCTAGAGCACTACAACAGATGGAAATGGAGTAAGACAGCCAAGCAGAGGACTTAGACAATGTGCCACAGAGCTCAATAAATCTATATAGTTTCTTTATGCCCTGCAAGGCCATAGATGACGCTGACACTGGTCTCCTAGCAACCCACTCTACTAACCTACTTTTGTCCCAATCACTGGAGAATGGGTTTAATGCTCTGAGCTGTGTTTCAACATGTGGAGGAAAGAATCAAATTGATGCTTGGTAACTGCTGATGTGCAAAATGCTAAAAAGCATTTTTCTGGTCTGTCTCCCCTCTATACTTGTTGTACACAGAAGGCTTCTTTAATAAAGAATAACAGTATAACAGTCTTAAAGTTTTCCTAACTTCCACAGAAATACTAATTTCATTAGGGAATATAGGAATATAATGCACTAAGTGAACAAGTCATACATGAGTGCATTTAGTCAAAGTCTAATACAAACTCCCAATTAAGCAGGATCTATCTGAAACAGGAGATGCTTTTCAAACTGATCTTTTAAAGAAATACAATATTAAAAATGACCCAAATTTGACATGTTTTGTAGGTCTTAAGACACGTAACAAATTAGCTAAGAGCTCTTAGGCAGGGACAATAACATTAAAAAAAAAAAAAAAAATCTGCTTGCTGAATACCTGCATACCTGCTACGTAGAACTTTCTTTGACATATAAAAAACAGAACTGTGTTCAGATAGGTGTAACCCACAACCATAACCACATAACCACATAGAATGAACTGCTCTTCTGTAACTTACTGAATAACACACATGTGGTGGACAGGGTACAGCTACAACTTCTCATGGCAATAACATATTTTCATTTTCTTCTTCAGAATGTCTACATAATTCTATTCTAGAATATGTCAAATTATACAATAGAGAAATCATAAAAAGCAAAGAATTCACTCAACGAATTTAGCCTTTTTTTTTCTGCTTGAAGAATACTTCAAATTCTAACTAACCTTAATTTAGATTTATTTCTTTATTATTTATCATTTTATTTCATCTTTTTTGTGTGTGTACGTGCATCTTTTTCTGGTTAAGTGCAGATATTTATAAGAATCAGCTGAAACTGCTTTTCTGTGCTTTGATCATAGGTATTCTCAATGAGCCTGAAGACAGATTTAAAAAAGGACAAAATACCTTCATTCTACATGTAACAAATATACATTTTCACAATATACGTATTGCATAAGTTGTAGCTTTGCTGCATTTGGTAGGATTTTTATTTCAGGAAGATTTATCAACAAGCAAGGAGAATATGCCATGCTAACATTTTCCTTACCTACTACCATCACTATTCCATTGAATGTGTCACTGGATCAGAGACTACTGAATGTTACAGAAATGATGGACACTACAGAGTTGAAATCAGAGCCACTATAAAAGACATTGTCATTATCATGAGGGAAACAGCTCCTTATTGTTAAATACAGTAATTCCCTGAGCCATAGCTATAACCCAGCAGCACACACAACAAACAGAGTATATAAGGGGTAGGCATAAAAAGATTACAAGATCATAAACCATGTGTGTGCTGCCCTGGTCCCTGAGAGAAGTGAACACTGAGGATTCTTCTAAACTGTTTTGACTGTCAGTGACATTGAGAAGCCACAACAAAATGAAAGGATCATCAGCCTAGTGACGAAACCCATTCATAGCTGCTTCCTATATTGGATTTGAAGAGTGAAGAACTGTGCATGTTACTGGTAGAGTAGCCCTTTCACAATGGGATCTTACTCCTCAGGATTACTTTGCCTCAGCAACACAAAACATTCCTTGTGTAAGAAGAGTCTGAGCCAATAGACATCACTTCCATTTTTATTCTGGAGCACATTTATCTTCGTAGTTGCTAATGTCACCTGGGATATTTTCTTCTAGATTGTCTAGCTGGTTTTTCTAACCCCATAATGACATCTTTGGATTGGTTGGCTGGGAGGTCTGGAGATGTATAGCTCAATTAGAGCAAGTTTTTCAGGGTCTTGTCAGATTCTGACTAGTTCTGAGTATCCTAAAGGGATATGTATGCTTCACAGCCTCTCCAAGAACCCACTCCAGTGTTTGAAAATACCCTCATGGTATATGTTTTTTTTTCCCCTTACAATTAATAGAAATTTCCCATTTTTCAAGTTAATGTAAATGTCTCAGTTCATGCTGAGGGCTGAGAAGTCTCACTGCCTCATGAAAGATTCTAGGAGTGACAGCCACCTACTTGCCAAATATATGTAGATGCTCTTTTTTCGGGGTAATAGGAAAATGTTAACTGAAATCGGATCCTGGACAATATCTGACTTCTGTGGACTAAGGGGTTTCCCGAATAATGAGAGGAGATTTGAGTGTTGTAAGTCTTTGTACATTAAAACAAACCAGCAAACAAACAAAATACAGTAAATTTTCTATGGAGATGTGCAGGAAAAAAAATGCAAAATCAAAGCCCTACAGGAATGCATGAATGCAGGTCACACACATAGCCCTGAAAAAAAAAAAAACAAAGGGAGAGAGGTCCTCTGTAGACCTGAAGTTCAAAACAGCCTTGCAGCAATCTTTTCTCACTTAATTCTAGAGAATAAGATATTTTAGACTCTTACAGTTAAGTAAACACAATGGCAGCAAAAAAATGCATCAACTTTCATCCCCAGTCTCTCCCATATACTCCAGGTAGTCAGCCAGCTCCCTGGGCCTCAGGGGGCTGCACAACATAACCTTTTCTTTAAGACAACTTGGTAGTGTTAAAACGCTTACCACTGTGACTTTAGTATCTTGCTTTCTGTATTATTTCAGCTTCCAAAAGTCATATTTTTGGTAATATGGATCTCTGACTTGGTTTCTTTAAATTTATTTTCAAATTATACGATGATTTGGACTAGTAATATTTTCACATTTATTAACTGATTCCTCTATTTGCAGACAGAAGCAACACTTTATACAGCCTATGGAATTTGTTACCTAATCTCCACTTCTACCTGCAGATTTTTCAACACTCATTATGTTCATTTGCATACTCTGGTGTAATACAAGTTGATTATGACGCTGTGAGCATAATTTTGATTTGTTTAACTGAACTACATGCAGAGTAACTAACTCATTAGTCCTCACTATTGTAATTTAGATCATATCTATGTGTGTGCATGCTAAAAGATATTAGTGTTCTCAGTCTGTGCAGCCAACCCTTACATAGGTTACAACCAATATACTAGAGATGGAAAAATCTTGTCTTGAGCAAGCAGAAAAAGTTTTGAACAGTGTGTCCACTCTACTTTTTCTTCCGGTTTATATACACTTTTGTGTTCATATCTGTATAAGCATCTAAATATGTGGAAAAACAAATACATAGGCTGCTCCAAAAGTAATGCTTCATATTTATTTTCAAGGAAATGAAAACAGATACAAAGAGCACAATTTCACAGAGCAAATTTGCAGCTACAAAACGTAATGACAATGAGTATGTATTTTTCCCAGTGATGAACAAGAGCCAGTATGCCACACATGAAAGTCTGTACCAGCAGAAATGACCCACTGTCACACTGGAAATGCACCATCCACTGCGTCACTGTGCTCACATACACTGTTTGGTATCCATAAATATTCAGCAAGCATCAGTGAATGTAAATGGGTGCCATTTTTTTCTGCATAAAGAAATTCAGTTACACATCTTTGTTTCATCTGCACTTCATGTCAGACACCATTATGTCAGACTGCCCCTCTGCTTCCATCTGTCACACAGCAATAAAATATAAGGGAATATTTCCATCCTGTGAACATCTGCCTCTGCCATCGTGGGCCATCATAATAAAATAGGAGGCATTACTTTCAGATCAGTCTTCATATATAGGTGTGTATCCTGCTTCTCTGTGGAGAACAAGTGTCACGAACGCAAACGTGTTTCATAGTGGAAAGTTAAACAAGCTTTACTTATCTTACTTTTGATTCGTGATAATCAAGGAATACAGTCCTAAACAGTTATTGATCGATTGGTGTTTAATATCTTCCTACCTTGTGATGATTTGTTCAGCTCTAAGCCCAGATACAGACAGAAGGGCACTCACAATAAAAGAATGAATAAACTCGGTTTATATATATTCCACAAAGCAATGTAATCTAAAAGATTAGCTGTTTGCCATGCCTTGCTTTAAAATACACATACTCTAGCTGCTAAAAGGAGACAAATCTTCTACCATCACTTATAAAAGTCTGATACTGATACCTCTTTTGAACCTCAGGGAAGACAATAAGTTAACAGTCAGAGTTTACCTCTTCCCAGACTGAGAAGAGGAAGCCTGTTTCCAGTATTTAGAGGAATTAAGTGGCTGGTGCAAGAGATAAGCAATCCTTACAAAAGCACTGCCAATAGTTCATTGTTCTTTCTGTATAGAAATAGAATAAAGATCTTGTAGGTAGTCTTGGCAACAGCTTGAATGTCTATCTCACACTTGCTTTATATTTCTTCTCTCTCTTTATCACCTGAACTCTTGTACTTCAGGTTGGCAACAATGTCCATACATCTGTTTATCCACGACAGGTGGCACAGTGTAGATAAAATAAGAATCCAGCTGCATCTGCAACTGCTTTTAGAACCCAAACTTTCCTGTAGAGATGAGTATCTCTGGAAATACTTCGCTAAAATTAAAACAAATCTTCAACTATGTTTGCATCCTCTTACTTATTGGCTGCTGCAAAATTTAGAGAAAACAACCATGAAGAAAAAAAAAAATAATTGCTATACATATAATGAGTAACACACCTAAAATTTTTCCTTTTTGAACTGATGTATTGTATTAGCAGTGATAAAGAATTTCATGCAAGCATCTCAAGCATTATAAC
This sequence comes from Pavo muticus, assembly GCA_016647715.1. NCBI lineage: Eukaryota > Metazoa > Chordata > Aves > Galliformes > Phasianidae > Pavo > Pavo muticus. Next base: position 266,086 of record JACDJE010002429.1, read on the forward strand.
AAATAGTTATTATTTAACCATGCTATATTGTCAATAATCCCTGTCGTATCGCTCAGCAGTAAAAGAATGGAATTATTATAGGCAATTATATAATAGGTAGCAATTCCAAGGCATAATTTAGTTAAACTCTGTGAGAACTTTGTTCCTTCATTTCTAAGCAAAGAGCAAGTTCAAGACCACCTGATGAAACTGAGTATACGCAAGTCTATGGGGCCCAACAACATGCATCGCAGGATCCTGAAGGGACTGACTGATGTAGTTGACAAGCCACTCTGTCATATTTCAAAAGGCTATCAGACAAAATTGACAATGAATGGATATAGGGAAATATCACTGCCACTTTTTTAAAAAAAGGATAAAAGAAGACCTGGGGAACCACATTTTCAGCTCTGTGCCTGGACAGATCATGGAATAGATCTTCCTGGAGGAAATGCTAAGGCACAAATAAGACGAGGAGGTGATCCAAGATAGCTAAAGGCAGATGGTGCTTGACCAGTCTGAGGAAGCTTGAGAATTGGACATGTGAATTAAATGAGGTTCAACAAGGCCAAGTGCAGGGTGCTGTTTCTGGGTCAGATATGTGTAAAGGCTGAGAGAACTCATTGAGAACAGCCCTGGTTAGAAGAAATTGGGAGTCCCGGCAGACAGAAATCCAGACATGAGCCAGCAGTGTTCTCTTGCAGCCTGAAAGGGCAACAGTGACCTGGGATGCATCAAAAAAGGAGTGGCCAGCAGGAAGAAGAAGGTGATTATCCCTCCCTACTCTGCTTTTGTGAGGCCCCATCTGGAGTACTGCATCTCCAGAGAAGAAATTTATGGAACAGCTGGAGAGGGTCCAGAGGAGACCATGAAGATGACCAGAGGGCTGGAAAATCTCTTCTATGAAGACAGGCTGAAGAAACTGGGATTGTTCAGCCTGGAGAGAAGGCCCTGGGGAGACCTCATTGTGACCTTCTAGTACTTAAGGGGAGCTTATAAACAGAAGGGAGACTGACTTTTTACACAGTCTGATAGCATTAGGACAAGGGTGGGGGAGAGGAGATTTAGATCAGGTATTAGAAGTAAATTCTTTACTCAGAGGGTGATGAGGCCCTGGAACAGGTTGCCCAGATAATTTGTGGGTGCCTCATCCTTGGAAGTGTTCAAGGCCAGGTTGGATAATGACTTGGGCAACCTGAAACAGTGGATGACAACCCACCATGGCAGGGGTTTAGAACTAGGTAATTTTTAAGGTGTCCTCTAACCAAAACCATTCATGATTTTATGATCTGAGAGCCAAGACCTGAAGTCCATCCTTACAATAACTGGTGATGATCTTTACTTGACCGTCTCAGATAACATCCTATTATTTAGTAAGCAAAGGCTACTAAAATGTTATCCAATCTTCAGATCAAGCTTAAAGATAGCACCTTTCCCAGCAACTCCAACTAGAAATTGAGTGTGCATCAAAATTCTTTTTACCTAGTTGCCATGTTATATCGGACCAAGAACAGCACAGATCTGTGAGCATACACATAGCTGACCTGCAAATACACGACTACTAAATACACACACTGTATACAATATCTCCATGAGAGGTGTATCTATGTACATAGCTATCTATGCAGCTCACAAAGAGTATTTACTCTGTAAGGATTTTACACATATAGAAAATTAGTTCTATCATCAGATATATGCTACCATTTTTCTATTTTATGAAATATATAGTTAAGCCATTCAGGAATTCTTCAGTATTATTTATTTTTTACACTATTCCTGACTGAAAACTAAACGTACCAGTATTCAATTAAATGAAAATATACTTAAAACAGCACAACATAATATAATGAACACGTGAATTGAGAGAGAGTGAAGGAGAGAGTGGTGAAGGAGTAGGGAGGACTAGTCTGTTTAACAGCATAATGAAATTAAGAGACAATATACATAATGAGCATGTACATGTATGGTTGTTACACTGTGATAGTAATATAACATTATGTATAATATAGTAGATTGGAAAAGATTATTAAGATCCTAGTGAATATTCTGGCTCTCTCTCCTTGACAAATGCATAGTTTTGTCTAACACACTCATAAAAGAAAAGCAAAGCTGTGAGTATCAGGTTATATTTCATTTTGATCTGTAATCCAAATTATCTTTGGATTCTGTTGTTTTTTTTTCACTCATAAGAGTGTCCAGGAGAAGTGAAATGCAAGCTCAACATAACTGAGCACAAACCTTGGATACTGGGCAGCTTCCAAGGCAGAGTCTGCTGCCAGATGACAGCAAGCTTTGGTCACTGCCACATTCTACATGCACAATACACTGCAAAATTGGAAATTCTTGACTCTTTAGCTACTGAGATTATTAAGATGCTTCCAACTATATGAGCATCTAGCTACTTTTATTTCTTTTTAGTTCCTTGTTTTTATTGCAAATGTGCTTGTTATTTTAGATGTGTATAATTTTGTCTTGAACGGAGATTAATTCACTTAATTGAACTATATTCATGTAAAGCAGGATGAACTATGAATTAAGAATTCTCATCTTGTTTCTTTGAGTTGGTTTGATAAAACCATATTCTTAGTATGTCAGCCTGAACCCTTTTTCCCATGTGTTGACTGTATACTTTCAGTGTCATCACTGATAAAATTTCTTGTTTTCTTTGCGTTCCTAAGTTATCACAAACATAGCTTTAATGATGAAAGAATAAAGAAACAATAAAAACAGAAAAATAACAAAAGAAACTTGACTTTAGGATGACCTGGTGCTATCATGAATATTACATCTGGGTATCCATCTTAAATATTCAAAGAAGTTTAGACAGCACTGTATACATAACGTCCATGTCTGAACTAACTATAGACAGTGTTTTGACAGCTGAGTTAAATCTAAAATTTGTGCTTAGTTATGTCGGACTTGCACTTCACCTCTGTCTATTCCTATGAAAATCAAAAAAATAACCTGTGGAGGTATCATCTCTACAGAAACTCAGAAGTGGATGACTGCTCTTCCCAATCTAAAAAAATATTGTATACTAGTCTTTAAATTATTTCAAACTAAATAAAAACAGTTTTGTAGAGTGATAAATCTGTCAACACTGGCTTTTGAGTGAAGGTCTTGTCAATTTTCATACCATAGAATTCTCATTCTCAACTGACCATGTAGCATTGTATGAATGTGTAAGAGCTGAGTCCAAACAAAGAGTGTAGCACAGCATGGTCATCCTCATCATTGTCAGGCTGCTCAGTCTCCCATTTAGATACGTCAGCTACACGGATGCATCAGTGTAGCTTCTGAGCAAAAACATGAGCTCATCATTCTAGGATGGGCTTTGATGACCTCAGTTCCTCTTCAGAAATAGTTCTGAGCTTTCTGACACATCATACATTGCAGGCATACGTTATGTGACTAGATGATCTTCATTCTGAAAGAACATAATGCACAACTATAATGTGAATTGCAGTCAGTTAGCTGCTGAGTTCAAGAAAGCATAACTGATGGTACCCTCTTAAGCTAAATATCTGGCAATTCATGTTTGATTGATTTCTGTGACAAGAGGCTTTACTGAATACCATGCTGTACAACTAATTCCTAAGTCAGCCTTTTCTTGATGATATTGAGCCTGGTATACTGTTAATACACAGGAATGAAAGTATACATTTTAACAATACATGCAGTACAAAATGTCACATCTTAATGTGATTTGGAACAGATCCTCAAAATGTCCTTGGCAACTAAATGAATGAAAAAGCTTGGTATTTTGGTGCCAAGTCAGTCAAATTTTGGCTGTGGAGTCTATTTTCAGTGATTCACTCATGTGGTCTGCTTAGACATTTCAAAGCAAAGACAAATTATATGCTGAACTACATTATATAAGAGATCAACACATAGAAACTATTTTTAGGTGTGAACAGTAAATATAGTCAAATAAGTGGCTAGAAGTTTCTAACCGTCACTTTTTCTACCTTTTCTTATGTTGTTTACAAATTAAAATTAATTTTGTTATTATATCTGGCCTCAATACAGCAAAAATGTATAAAACAATCAAAACATCTGACACTGGCTCAAAACAGAAAATCAAATACTTGCATGATGATTTCTGGCTGATATTTTTCTTAGAATATACATAGTCATTTGTACATAGTAAAAAACACTTGTATTTTTTTCTTTTGTGTGTGTTTTACATATGGATCTAGAAAAAAATATAAAAAGGACTTAATAAGCAGTTGAAAAATGAATTTCTAAAAAACAGAAGCTTCAAAACCGTTATATCCTCGCATACATATTTAAATCAAGAATGCTTTATGCTACTGTAGTATATCTTCTGAATGTGACCATATCCTTCAATGAGCCATTGAGGAAGTCACAGCAGCTCTGTGACTTTTTAGCTTTGTTCAGAATTATTTAATGAATATCTAAAGTATTAGATACATGAATAAGTATTGTGTTGCTAAACATATGTATTCTGCTCCAGCCTCTCACAGAACTTTTAAGAATAAATTGTCAGGCTTTATAACATCATCAGAAAATGCTAAGGTGATTCTGGATGTAATCTGTATTGTCAACTGGTATTTCTGCCTCTTTTCCCAAGCAGAAGATATCTCTATTTTCAAAGCTAGAAGAAACATGTTTGCTTGATAACTGTTTTCCAATCACTTGGATCCTTTTTTCACGTGAGAACAATAGGATGCAGGTCCTTTCTACTAATGGATCCCAGAAGTTATAATAAGCAAGCAGCTTGACAGTAGATAAACTTAGATAGTTTAAGGAAAAAGATTTCAATCACAAATCTCTGGGCAATTCCCAAGCATAACTTTGTAATCCTGGGTGGGCATTTGTGGTTATCACTTTCTGCCTCTCTTTCCAACCCTCTCTGTATAAACTGTTTCTTGTTTTCTAGGTAGGTCTAAGTCCAGTAAGAACAACATCATCAGAATTAGGACTTCTTATCTGTGATTATCTTAGTCTATAGCATGCTTATAAAAATTGCCCAAGATATGGCTTTTTAGCATGTGTTTGGTGGGTTTTTTTCTTTTTTTCTTTTTTTCTTTTTTTTTTGTGGTTGATTTTTTTTTTCTATTTCAGAGATTTTTCCAGATGACAGCAAAAATGTGAAGACTTCGTGGGAGAATGAACAGAAAGCAAATTCACAAACAGACTATGGCAGTTCTCAGCCTGTATTCCTCACAGTAAAACATTAGTAATGACTTCAGGGTTGATCCAAACCCCTGGGAAAAATATATAGCATCAAAGCAGGTGGTGGTGTAGTCTTTAAAGAATTGACTGCCTTTGGTGATTTTGAAAAATACTTTGATGATGATAAATATCCAGCACACATGAAAGCTCATCAAATGCTGAATACAGTTCAACTTATATAAAAAAAATCTTTCAGGATATCTTACAGAAATTGCTTTTTGTTAATAGAAAACCTTTGTTGTTACTAAATGCTTTAAACTTTGCTCATACAGTGAGCCAGTAGATAACATAATTGAGAATTAAAAATAAAAAACAGACTGTTTTAGAACAAATATCTACTTAGCATTATATAGGGATAAAAACTAATTTGCTATTAAGCCTTGTCTGTGCAGGCTTAATTTAACTGATTTTACATGAATTAGCCCCCATGTCGATACCTTAGAGGTCCATTTAAAAGTGCTTTTTCAAGTTTAAAATGATTAGAAGTTTATCTTGATTAGGCATAAGACTGAGTTTAATCAAATTAAGTTATTCTTGGGGCAAAATAAAACAGTTCAGAAAAGAATTTGATTAACTAGGTTTAAAAACAGTATAAGAACTGCTTCAATATAGATATGTGAGTAAAAAGAAGTAAAGAGGTTTATATTTCCATTTGAATAGAAATATGTTGCTAAATTTTCGAGGAGGTATACGGAACGAATTTCAAATAACATTCTCCATGAGTGCAGAAGGAACTTGTTCTTACAAATGTAAAATATTTTGTTTCCATAACATAATAAATGTGTCCTGTCTCCCTAAGATTTTCATACAGTAATTAATGTAGGCTTTTCCCCAGTCTGCCATGAGTTTGTGGGTCAGGTTTTCAAATTCAGGCTTAAACAAAAACATTGTTCTTCTGTGGAAGTGATGAGATAAAAAATAGTTGGCCGGATTTTTTTGACCTAGATCCTAAAATCGTCAGCATCAGTGTCATCAACGTCATCCTCACAAACATTTGGAAAGCTTTTAGATAAAACAAAATTAATTTTGATAAATCACCAGGCATAGAACAATGTAGGCTGCTCCGAAAATAATGCCTCCTATTTATTTCCATGGAAATTACAACAAATACAAAGAGTATTACAACACTATTTGATAGAGCAAATTCTCAGCTACAAAACACTATTTTTCAACATAATCATCATTAGCCAATTTGTGAGGATGAGCTGATTGAGACACTGTTCTTTTCACGGTGTGAAATCTGTGTGTGGTTGTCCAGAACATGTCTTGTCTTTCACATTGCTGTCACTGCCGATGAAACACACCACTCACCACTTCACAAGCATCAATCTGTGTCAATGGGTGCCATTTTTTTCCACATGGAGAAATTCTGTTACACATCTTTGTTTCATCCTCACTTCCGTCCTATACCATTTTGACAGACTGCTTATCTGCTGCCATCCTTTCCAAGGCAACAAAATGTAAGGGAATGTTGATGAGATGGTTCAACCTTTATTGCCATACCATTAATATCTGCCTCTAACATCATGGCCCGATATAACAAAATAGGAGGCATTACTTTTGGAGCAGCCCTTTTATAATGAGAAAGCATCCCTCCTGTATAGTTTTGTTTCTTCTCTTATATTACAAACATTTTCACTGAGTTTTGTTTTATGAAATGAATATTCTGTATTAAAAAAAAGTTTCCTGGGCTGTCTTTTCTACACTATCTCCGTTAGTCCTATCTAAACATAGACACTGACAGGCCTTATGAATTTGGATCTACTGAACACACAGTTAGATTTTGAGTTCAGATTAACTCCCTCACAGTTCCTCATGAACTGAACAACCCTCCTGGGAAGCTACATGTTTTAACCCCAATAAATTGCAGTTTGTTCCTTGTTACATTTGTTATGTATACAAAGCAAATTCCAATCCAACATAAAATTTTGGACTCAAATCCAAAATGAAGATACAAAGGGCTGCATCTGCAAGTGTGAACAGCATCATACAAAATACTTGATATGAGTTATTGTCAGTACATGCAGTATAAATAGACACTATACATATATAGTATAATATATATACTATTTGCATAATAGTAGTATCATGCAGATCACTTGTCTGTAAATGTGACCTTCTCACCCTAGAATTACATGCACATTCAGGTACCTCAGGATAAAACTCCCCAGAAAGAGTGATCCAGTGATGAATGTGCAAACTACAAAATCCGGTTTGCATTTGAAATGTAATTACTGTACATTAGGATCATCCCAACTAGTCAGTTTAAGCCTAAGAAACCAGTGACTAAGTTAAGCTGCTAGGTTTCTGTTGAAGCAGGAAGGACTTCTTGAAAACTTGTGGATTTCCAGGACATGCCCTTATTAACACATGTTATAACTCATTCTCTTTGAGACAGTTATTGAGAAGCCACATTTCTACTCTGAGAGGCTAAGCCTAGCCAATATCAACCTGTTGATATTCAGAGCCTTCTGATTTCTGATGGGATTCTGATGGCATTTGCAATAACTTACTGTATTGGAAATCTGCTGGTATTTACTCTTACTTCTTTAATGTCTACCTTAAAGTCACTCTACCACCAGCATTCAATCTAAGCTAAGTTCCACAAACAGTATATTTGTGGGGTGAAGCACCAGGCTCACATCATGAATGTCAGCAGAGTTTAGGAGAGACTTCTACAATAGCTGCTAATCAGTGTTAAGTATAGAGCAAGTCTATGTGAGGAATTACATATACTGCTCACATTTGAGCACAGCCCTGCCAAAAAGGACTTGGGAGTACTGGTGTTTTGCAAGTTGGATATGAGCCAGCAATGCATCTTTGCAGCCCAGAAAGGTAACTACAGCTGGATCAAAAGATGCGTAGTCAGCAGGTTGAGAAAGGTGATCCTAACCCTTTATTCTGTAGTGGTAAGACCTCACCTGGAGTACTGTGTCCATATGTGGAGTCCTCAGTACATGAGAGACGTGGATCTGTTAGACTGTGTCCAGAGTGTGTCACAAAAATGATCTGAGAGATGGAACACCTCTCCCATTAGGACAGGTAGGGAGATGGGGCTTTTCAGTCTGGAAAAGAGAAGGCTCTGAGGAGACCTGATAGCAGCCTTTCAATATGTAAAGAAGAGTTATAAGAAAGAAGGGGACAGATTCTTTAGCAGGGTCTAATGTGATAGGACAAGGGGAAATGGTTTCAAACTAAAAGAGGGGAGATTTAGATTGGACAAAAGAGAAAAGGTTTTTATGATAAGAGAAGCACTGGAACAGGTTGTCCAGAGGAGTGGTGGGTGCCCTGACCCTAGAGTCATTCAAGGTGATGCTGGACCAGGTGCTGAAGAACTCATCGAGCTGTAGATGCCCCTGTTCATTGCAGGAATGTTGGATTAGATGACCCTTCCAACACAAATGATTCTATCATAGAATCATAGAATCACTGAGGTTGAAAAAGACCTCTAAGATCATCTAGTCCAACCATCCACCTACCACCAATATTGCCTATTAAACCTTGTCCCTAAGTACCACATCTCCAAATTACTTGGACACCTCCAGAGATGACTCAACCACCTCCTTGGGCAGCCTATTCCAGTGCCTGACCCCTGTTTTGGAGAAGTGTTTCCTAACATGCAACCTGAACCTCCCCTGGCACTCTTGAGGCCATCCCCTCTTATCCTGTCATAAGTTATCTGGAAGAAAAGGCTGACCCCCGCCTCACCACAGCTTCAGGTAGTTGCAAAGGGCAGTAAGGTCTCCAGTGAGCCTCATCTTCTCCAGACTAAACAATCCAAGTTCCCTCAGCTGCTCCTCGTAATACTAGTGCTCCAGTCCCCTCACCAGCTTGGTTGTCCTCTGGACACACTCCAGGGCCCCAACGTCTTTCTTGCAGTGTGAGGCCCAAAACTGAGCTCAGTAAAGGTGCAGCCCCACCAGCAATGAGTACAGGAAGATGATCACCTCCCTTGTTCTACTGGCTACAAAATTTCTGATACAAGCCAGAAGGCTGTTGGCCTTCTTGACCACCTGGACACAGTGCTGGCTCAAGTTCAGCTGAGCAATACCCCCAGATCCATTTCCTCTACGCAGTCTTCCAGCCACCCTGCCCCAAGCCTTTAGCATTGCCTGGGGTCTTCAGGACCAAAGCGCAGGAGCTGGCAATTGGTCTTGTTGAACTTCATTCCACTGACTTCAGCCCATCAATCCAGTTTATCCAGATATCTCTGCAGAGCCTTCTTACCCTAAGGCAGATCGACACTTCCTCCCAACTTGGTGTCATTTGCAAACTTACTGAGGGTGCACTCAATCCCCTAATCTAGATCATTGATAACAATACTGAACAAGACAGGCCCCAGTCCCAATGCCTGAGGCACACCACTTATGACCAGAGGCCAGCTGGATTTAACTCTATTCAACACCACTCTCTGGGCCTGGTCCTCCAGCCTACTCTTCACCCAGTAAAGGGTTATTCTATGATTCTAAACTGGCGATCAGAAAGTAATGAGAAAATAGCAAAACACTACGATTATATGATTCTATAATAATAGCATTTCATGGGTGCCAGTACTTACAAAATGTTGAGTTTATATATTTACAGCTATGACATAAGCTTGCAGTTACCTTCTGTAGAACTGGAATCTTGCTTCAAAGCACTGATTGTCTCTTCTACTGCTAATTTACCAATTAAGTCAAGCCTGTCATTAATCACTTCATGAGTCTTTGTGAATGAGCAGTTGATTGACATATCCAAATATGGTCTTAGAATCACAACATAGAAAAAGAAGAAGGGGGGAAAAAAAGCCAGTGTTCCAGAATCTGAAGCAGAGTGAACAAATGTCAATGTACATTTTGGTTTTTTGTACAGATATATACATTGCCAAACTTTTCTCAGCCTAACCTTGCAGTGTTCTTTGTAAATACCTCCGTGCACTGGGACCTCTGAACACCTAACTAAATCTCTTCATATCAGTACAGTTCATTCACCAAACAACAAATTCAAGAACTGTAGGAGACAATGGTACATTTAGGAACCTAATTGCCTTTTTCTCTAGGATATCTGTAGAAAGTGCTTGGTCTCTTAGCTCTTGTCATTTTCCTTTTTCCCCCTTGAAATTTGTTCCACAGTAATTTGTTGCTAAAGCCAGATACCTTAGTGACTGTTTGAAGTGATGTTAAGAAATAATTTCTAACTAGATCATCAGGCATTCCCTACTTTCCCAAATAAGACAGAAGATAAACTCTTCTCCTAAATTATCTTTGGTGAATATGGAAATAATTCAAAATAAATCACATTCAGTTTGAGATTTATGATGAGGCAAAGTTCTTTAGCTCATTAGCAGGGGAAATAAGTTTTGAGCAGGTTCATGAATCTATAACAAACAGAAACTATGTCACATAACTTACCTCATTTTGAATTACAGGTTACATTGACTTAATTAGGATGTACCAGAGAGCATTCAGGTGCTGTCTTTATTGGCATTACAGGATAAAGCTAGGCGTTCATTTAAAGGAAGACAGATTGTTGGAAAAATGATAGCATTCCTAATTAGTGTTAAGACTAATTTTGCTCTAAAAATGTACATTTTTTGTTAAAAATGTATTTTTATTTTTTGGGTTTTTTTTAAGTAGCAGCTGAAGCAAAGAGATACAATATGTGTAGAGTTAATAACTCATTAAGATCTAATGAAATAGGAGTAGTAGATTTTAAATATTTTATCTTCGCTACAGCTGTGAAAAATATATAATTAGAAAAATTTGAATATTAAACTGTTAGCATAAGACATTAAATCTGTACAGTTCAATTAGAGTACACGTTTTAGGAAGATTATGGATTTCTGAAGGTTAGATTAATGCATATGTGAAAGTAAAAGAACAGTCACTCTATCTTCAGTCAGCTATAGTCAGTGCAACACATGTATGTACATCCTTTCAAAAATGTGCGTAAGTTTTTTGCAGCAAAATCACAATGTGACATCCAGCATGCAGGAGTTCAGAATATAACCTAAGTGATTCTCTTCCTGGTTTTAAAATAAGTAATGTATCAATGAGCAAAATGAATGAAGCAGAAATTGGGATACCTTGAAAAATATTTCTGAGATACACTGAGACTGTGAAGATAGCAAAATCAAAAAGACTTGCATCTGGTACAGCATAGAATTGGAAGGGGTCCATGAGGATCAATGAGTCCAGCTCCTTGACTGTACAGATGACAGCCCAAGAGCATTGTCCAATCAGTTCTTAAGCATCAACAGGCTCAGTGGCATGACTACTTCCCTGGGAAGGCTGGTCAAGGCTGAACTGAACTGAAGTTTTCCTAATATCCAACTGGAACCTACCCCAACACAACTTTAAGCAATTCACAGAAGTCACTAGGTCACTGGAGAAGAGATAAGCACTTCTCTTTATATTCTCCTTCTTGAGGAAGTTGTGGGCTGCAGTGTGCTCACCTCCTTGCAATAGTTCTATGCCCTTTAAATAATATATATATTATTTATAAAACCGTGTGCAGCTCTTGATTTTTGATAGCATCAGTTTTGAGTGGGACAATCACTCCTTTCAACCAGCAAGCTTTACTGTGCTTCATTCACTCCAGAATACAGCTGGCTGTCTGGGCGCACTGTAACCTAGTTTTCTCCTGAGCTGTATATGTTTCAGGGAAAACAAGATGTTGTCTCAAATGGTGGGTTTATAAGCATCCCTGCCCGCTTGGGTTGTTGTTGTTGCTATTATTGTGTTTGGTTTTTTTTTCTTGTTTTGTTGTTTTGAAGGAAAGACTTAAACATGCCTTTTTGTCATCTCACAGTTATTTTTATAGGTCTCCTCAATGGACTTAGTCTCATTTTATGATAAAGTTACACTCCTAGTGTAACTTTACACTAGGGAAGCAGCAAAGCTTTCATTACTGCTTCTCACAGTATTCTGTACAAAATGATCAGCATACAGACAAATATGTAATGCTGTAGGTGAAAAATTGGTTGACTGCTTGAGCTCAATGTGTTTTAGTAAATGGTTACACGAGGCTGGAGCCACTTGCCAGTGGGGTTTCATTTTGGGGTCAGTTCTCTATGCAGTTTTCATCCATTACTTGGATACAAGAGTTGAAGCTACAGTGAGCAAGTTTTTGGACAGCACTACACTGAAAGAAGTTGTTGATTGCCACCAGGGCAGAGAAGCCTTGCAGAGAGATCTTGAAATTGGAAGGCAGGACGATGAACAACCACATGAAGTTTAATAAGAATAAACCAAATTCTACACCTGGGACAAGGCAGCCTCAATTATATGCACAGACAAGGGAGAAAGTGGCTGGAGAGTAGCCAGAGAGGTATCTGGGGGTTCCGAATGATGGCGAGTTAAATGTGAGTCAACAGTGTGTCCTGGCAGCCAAAAAGGGGTGCATTAGACACAGCATTGCCAACAGGTTGAAGGAAGGGACTGTCTATGCTCAGTGTTGGTGCAGCTTCACCTCAAGTACTGCATGCTATTTTGAGATCCAGAATATAAGAAAGACATAAACCTCTTAGAGAGCACAGAAAGGAGGGCTACAAAGGATTTAGAGGTCAGCGCAGAGCAGGGCAAGCTGAGGGGAGGCCTCGTAGCGGCTGCAGCTCCTCACTGGGAGCGGAGGGGCAGTGCTGACCCCTGCTCTCTGTGACAGCGACAGGGCCCAAGGGAACGGCATGGAACTGTCAGGGGAGGGGCAGCTGGGGGATTGGGAACAGGCTCTGCACCAGAGGGCAGTGGGTATGGAACAGGCTGCCCAGGGCAGTGGGCACAGAACTGAGTTACCAGAGTTCCAGAAGTGTTTGGACAACGCTCTCTGACATCAGGTTTGAATTTGGCTTGTGTGAAGCCATGTGTTGAATGCAATGGTCTTTGTGGATCACCTCCAACTCGGGATATTCTGTGATTCTGTCATTCTGTGATTCATACCTAATTTTCCAAATGCAAGTGACTTGACTGAGATCAGAAAAACTGTGCAGACCATTTTGAGAACAGAATTTGGAGAATTGTTTTTCTCACATTTCTCCCTGTAAATGTATCCATGTAGCATAAAATCATGAATTTTTTAATCAGATAATAAATGCTATTAAGTTTCAATTCAACTGAGAACCCTTCAGTGTGAAGTTCAAGATAAATTAAAGAATTGATAAGATCCTTACCTTAAAGCACTAATACTTGGAAATGAGAGTTCAATGCAAAACAGAAAGATTTTTTGATAGTTGTTGGGTAGCACGAACATAGAACTACCAGGCAAAAACAGAGTCTTTATTTCTCTGCTACTCTCTGAACTTGATCAGCAGTAATAGCAAATAGTTGTAACAGGGAGACTTCAGTTCGGCCTGTAATGCTGTTATTGCTGAGCTTCTCTTTCTTTCCCACTAAATCTTTCTGTAGTATTTTCTAATCCCTATATGATCTTAATTATCATAACCTGCTACAGTGTTTGAAATCCTTAATTGCTTGTGATCATATAAAATGTGATTATTTTATTTCATGTGGAGCTTGTATGTGCTGCTGTTCTCAAGTTACAGAATCACAGAATCATAGCGGTTGGAAGGGACCTCTGAAGATCATCTGGTTCACCTCCTACTACTATAGCTTCTTAATTTCACCTATTAATAAAGCAAAACTTTTACTTTCACTGTTCAGAGCTTGCTTTTGGAATTAGAGGTAAGGCTTGTCCCATATAACTCAATTTCAGTAAAAAGAAGAACATTAAAAAGAAACAGGATCTCTCTTGCTTTTGTTAAGAAAAAACAGCAGCAGTACACCAAAAACAGTTAAATTACTCTAATTAGAGCTGTCTGAAACACTATTAAAGCAGAGCAGGTAATACTTCAGGGACCATCTACAAGCTTGCATTTTTAGCTCCCTTCCATAGCTTTTCCAATTTGATCTTTGTGTGGAAAAATACAAAATTATGTCTGTTTCTTGCAGACCAATAACCAGAAAATACTCAGTACTCCTTTTTCAAATTTAATATGCCCCTGAATTCCTGAAGAGATTTACTATTTCTTTCTTGACCTGTGGAGAACGTGGCTGAAAAAAAAAAAAAAAGGGAAAAAAAAAAAAAGCTACTACCATTCCCTGCCTATTTTCAGTGTTCCTGCAAATCTTAAATTCCTCAATCCTTGTGAAGTGCAAGGGTTGACTTAAGTAAGGCAGTTGACCTATCAGGAGAAAGAGAAGGCTTTCTTCTTCATCTATACTACATGCTATTTTATATTTCAGTACAAGAGAGTGAGGGTGAGAGACAAATAGAAGAAAAACAAAATGCTATAGGTTTAGGTCAGCAGAATTCTATTTTAACTATAAATGTGATTTATCAGAGGCGAAAATATAGGAGTTTATTTGCAGGAGCTTTTTGTCTAACAAAGTAAATTTATTTATTTGCTTGCCTGGTTTTTTATTGTTTGTTTATTTTATATTTTATTTATTTATTTTCTCTTTTCAAATGCTTCAGATTATTTCAGTGAGTTCTGTGTAACTTTCTAACCAGAAGGTTATAGCTTTTGGAACTTGCACTCCAGCGCGTATAAGTACCCAGATTAAAAAAGGACGGAAGGAAGGAAAGAATGAACGAAGGAAGTAGTATAAAAATCAGAATAGAAACATTTTACAAGTTTCATGACAACAGAGTAATTTAAGTTTATAATTCTATGCAATTTTTTCTTTAAAATTACCAATGAAAAGAGTAAAAATGCCTTATTTCTGTTTTTTTGGAGTGTGTTTCTTTTTAGGGAGGGTTAGGGAGGAGGTGTCAAGACAATAAAGTTTTCAAAAAAATGATAAAAAAATAATGAATTATATTTTTCTTGGTGATTTATGCAAGGTGTAGAAATTATTGCTCTCTTCATATGTTTGAATCTTCATGTAAGGTAAATAATAGAACTACAAATAATCAATATTTTTCCTTCATAGCCTCTCTTCCTGCCACGTGAATAGATTGAGTTACATGTTTTTTAAGAAGGAAGATCAAAGAGGTTAATAAGATCACTATGAATGTAAGGAGAGGAAGTGTGGAACAAACTGCTGTGGAAAAGCTTTTTTTTTTTTAATGCATAAAACATAGAGCTATAATATTTGTCAGAAAAATCTATCTACATACTCATTTCTTTGAATGAGATTAGAATCATAAGGTGTCCAATATCTGCATTTTTGATCCTTAATGAAAACTGCTTCTTTCCAAAATCACTGGTGATTATTGTTTATTTAGGAGGACAGGCCTTTAAAAGGAATAATGTGGCCACCTGTGTGACTGAAAAAGCACATATTCAATTAATGTGAATAACATTAGTAAGTTTCCTGGAACTGCTGGTGATTGAAGCAGTGCTGTCTTTTGTTTCCTCATTAATGTTGTTTTTTTTTTCTTTTGCATTAACTGTGTAACTGAAAATAGGAAAAAAAAAAAAAAAAGGTCTTTATGAAGCATTTATGCACATGAAAAATCTTTCTATTTTTTTAGGTAGATATTCAACAGAAGAGGGAAACATTCAAGTGGTAAGAGAGGATACAAAATTGGAAGCATATCTTTTATTCATGTCTATTTTAGAAATTAAGATGTTGCAATCTGTCCTTAGTACAAAATTTACGCATTTTTTCTGTGTTTAAAATTGTCTTCCAATTAACAAGAAAATACAATAGTTGTATTTTTGATTTTGTCTGGGTTTTTTTTTTTTTTTTAGAGTGTCCACATTCTCAAACTAAAACTATTCTGTCAGAAAGAAGCTTTGATAAAGGGAGGAAAGGGAGAAATTCTGTCTATAAGAAATCCATCTCCAAACTATACCACTGTAGTAATGTAGATGAGCAAGTACAGATGGCTTGCTCAATAAGCAGGTTTTGGTTGCTTGGATTTTTTTCACTTGTTTGTTGAACTAACAAAATTTTCAGTACCAATGTATACATCACTGATGGAGACAAGAACTATGTATTTTTATATATCACAATTTCATTTGGCAATAAATTAAATTAGGAGGGCTGGTCCGGAAGTAATGCCTCCTGTGTTATTATGTTGGCACACAATGGCAGAGGCAGATATTGGTGTTACAGCAGTAGGAGTTGAACCCTCCCACAAATATTCCATTACATTTTGTTGCCGTGTGACAAATGGCAGCAGAGAGGGCAGTCTGTCAAAAAGGCATCTGACATGGAAAGGAACAGTATGTCATTGAATTTTACTTCCATGCAGAAAAAGTTGCATCCACTGACATTCATCCACATTTACTGAGTGTTTATGGATACCAAACTGTAGATATGAGCACAGTAAGGCAGTGGGTGGCGCATTTCAGCAGTGGTGACAGTGACAGTGTGTCACCTTCACTTTTGTATATTTTTGTGAGTGTGATGTGCAGGCTCTTGTTCATAAGAAGCAAAAATGTGTAGATAATGGTGTTTGGAGAATAGTGTTTTTTAACTGAGAATCTGCTCTGAGGGAAAGCAGTGGAAGGGTAGAGGAAGGGAGAGAAGGGAAAGGAAGGGAAGGGAAAGGAAGGGAAAGGAAGGCAAGAGGAGGGAAGGGCAGGGAAGAGAAGGCAAGGGAAGTAAATTATCCTTTGATAGGTAAGAAAGTGTAGACAAAACTTGTACTCATTTATAACGTGTGAATATAGTAATCTATAAAAAGAGCTATCAGATCAGGATACAGCAGTATACAAATGTTCATGTGAATCATTTTCACTAACTACTCCCTTTTCTAAGAGGCAGATTGAACAGTACTAGTTTACTATTTTCAACAGATAAAAGAGTTCTATTTTTATCTACCCTGCCTTCAGAAGGCAATTACCAGATAAAAATATGCCATAATGTCTACAGAAGATATTTTTGCTGAGTAAATCATATTCCTACAGGCACAGGATACTGCAAGTAGGAGAGAGCAAGCACCAAAAAAAAAAAAAAAAAAAGCCACATAGAATCCAATTACTCTCTATATCATATAAAATATCCACATGAAAACTGCAGCTCATTCATTAAAGATGCTAAAATTCAGCTGATACATAAAATTAAGCACTTGTCAGAACTACCAGCCCCATCATGGAGCTTGGCTCTGGCAATAGATTATTGTCGTAACCAAAACGTTTGTTCCCCACCAAACAAGGGAATCCTTAAGCTTGGAAGGTGTTTTGAAGGTTGTTACGTAGATCCTCCAAAAAAGTGCCTCTTACTTATTTGCATGGAAACTACAACAGATACAAAGAGCACAATAGTTCTACTTGATAGAGCAAATTCTCAGCTACAAACTGTTTTTCAGCATATTGTATTTTTCAACACAATCACCACCCTTATCTATGCATTTTCACCTGCAATGAACAAGAACCTGCATTCTGTCATCATAAAAATCTGCACCAGTGGAGGTGACCCACTGTCCCTGTTGCCACTGCTTCTGAGATGCACCACCCACAGCATCACTGTGCATATTTACTGCTTGGCCTCCATAAACATTCACCAAGTGTCAATGCATGTCAATGGGTGCAAATTTTTTCCACACAGAGGAATTCAATGAGATTCCTTTGCTTCATATGCACTTCCATATCAGACACCATTTTGTCACACTGCCCTTCTGCTGCCATCTGTCACACAGCAACAAAATAAAGGGGAATATTGACAGTAAGGTTCAGCCTCCATTGCCATACCTCCAGCAGCTCCCTCCGAGATTGTGACTCAATATAATAAAATAGGTGGCATTATTTTTGGATCAATCCTTGTATAGAGGAGGCATTATTTTCAGAACATCTCATGTTGTGATAAGATAATGAGAAACAAAGGAAAAAACAAAACACCTGTCTTATTCTTCCCAAGCTAAACTTAATTCCTGTCTTCTTAACCTCCTTCCCCTTCCTAAGCAGTGTAGACGGATGTGGAAAGGGAATTATATTCAGTCCATAACAGCTCTTCTCTGACATTCTTTCCTTCTCACACTTTTCTGCTACTGTGATGTAGGTCTTTTTCATGAGCTGGAGCATTTCATGTACTATATCAACATGGATCTTTCCAACTGGCTGTAATTCTTCAAGAACAGCTCCAGAACAGAGGTGCAGTCCTTCAAGTAACTTCAGTGTGGATACCTCATGGGATGCATATCCTGATAGAAAATCTATTCCTGTGTGGGGTCCTCCATACGTCGTAGCATAGATATCTGCTCTGGTGCAGTCTTTCATGGGCTGCGTGAGGACAACCTTCTTCACCATCTTCTACCTCAAAGGTTGCACAGAATCCCTGCTCTGGTAGCTGAAGCACCTTCTTGGGGATCTTGGTGTCTTATCTAACAGTTTTCCTCATTCTCTCTCTCACAGCTGTCCTTGGATTTCTTGGCTTTACAGTTTTGCATACAACTTACTGATTATGAGAATAAAAGCACGTTTTACTGAACATCCCAGAGAACACAGCATCAGTATGTATCACCGTAAATATTTTGTTGCATTTTTTAAATCTAACATAAATGAATTTCAGGATTTTGTTAGCCTGAAAATAAGTGTGTCAAATATTTTCCATTTCTAGGAGAGTTTATTGTAAGGCACTGTTACACTATTTATTAAACTGTGAATATGTAGCAATTATGGTCCTGCTTCATACTGGCAAGTTGGTGCTTTGTGCAAACAGCTTACAGCAGTGAGGTTTTGTCATTAATACTCCTTTCTCCAAAGGACAAGGTGACGTGCTGACCTGGGTCAACTTGAGTTTCATAGTATCTGTAGCACTTAAGGCTAGCCCAGACCAATGATGATTGCAAATGAGTCTGAATGTCCAACAACGGAAGATCCTTTAGGCAATGAATTTTGATTGTTCTGCTCATAAGAGACCACAAACTATATGAAAAGAGAAACTTTAAATGTCCCTTGATCCTATTACAGGGTCATTATTCCAGGTCATGAATTCATTGCACTGGTACTGGCACTACTATAATAAATGCTGACAACAATAAAGTACCAATTATGGACAGAGGCAAGCAACAGCCTGGGCTGTATGCTACATGATTCATTTACAAAGTAGTGCAGGAAAAAAATGAGTGTAAATGAAATTTGAGAAGTAAATAAATAAAAAGCGTCCTTTTGTTTACATCTTGTGTGTAAGTTTCGTCCTTCAATTAAAGAATTTTTGAATAATTTGGGGCAATTATTTATTTGTTCTCACAATCCTTTCAGAAAATAAACTTCTTTGTAGTTTTACAGGGACCAACAACTTAGCTTTTTTGAGGTAATATCTGTGTCTCTCTTTCCTAAGTTATTACTTCAGAAACAGAAGTATTTTCCCTTTGGTTATACTCATGTCTCAGTGTGATTTATATTTAAAAAGTGTCTTTAGGCAGAACATTGCCAAAACAGAGTGGAAGTGATTCAGAGCTGTTCTCTAAACACCACAGATCTAAAGAGTAGAGAAGGTAAAGCAAACCACAAGGTAGAAGTATCATCACCTTCACCA
Organism: Pavo muticus; assembly: GCA_016647715.1. Lineage (NCBI taxonomy): Eukaryota > Metazoa > Chordata > Aves > Galliformes > Phasianidae > Pavo > Pavo muticus. The sequence goes on from JACDJE010002429.1 coordinate 285,669, forward strand.
TAGGATATCTATGAAGCCATTTTAAAATGTTTAATTTTTTATTGAAACAGCACAGCTATCCATTCCGTTAATTTGTCTCCAAAGACAGGTGTTTCAGACGACTATTCTTGGAACTTTTTCTCATTTACTGACAGTAACTTGAATCATGTAATCAAAATATTTCTCATTCTCAATTAGAAGTCAGAAGAAAAACAGATCAAATCTTGGGCTTTTCTAATTTAGAAAATTTTATGATTAGAATTAGGAGATGAATGCAAGGATGTATTGTGATTGACAAACACCTATGGTTTTGTTTCTATCTACAATAAGAGCCAAAATCCCTATAAATATCTTTACCTTTTAAAATGAACAGTAGTTATCTCAAGTTTTTCCATTGATTGATGAAGTCAGAGCACAGCCTGTCAGGCTTAAAGTAGGGCTCAGGTATGATTCTAGTGATGTCTGTGCTTTTAGCTAACATTTGGCCTAAGGAGCTATTAAAAAAATATGTATTTATTATGCATTAGCATTTGTTTTTGTTGCTTTTTTTTTCTTAGATCATCACCAGCAACACAGCTTGTATGTAAGTTTCTAAGATGAGTTTTGCAAAGAACTCAGATTTTTCTCCTGCTCTATCTTGTTTCATCAGACTGGGATACAGATTCATTTTCACCTAGTTCATTCTGAAAAAGCCTCAAATGAAAATCTCAGGTACCATACATATTTGTTGACAGTTTTTCTTGAGATAGCACAACAAAGATGTTTCTAAAATGTTAGTTTTGACAATAACGAGTAGCATCATGATTACCATGTTGCACAAAACCACCCAGATAATGTGCTTTCAAGATTAAGTCAAATAAAAGAAGTTGTGGAGATAGAGCAGAAACACTTTTAAATCTCATTGGAAATGCAACTATAATAGCGGATGTCACCAAAAAAGAATGTGTGCAAGTGGGAGCAATCACTATCCTAACAGGAGGTCTTCACAAACATTGTTTTCTGAGATGTGAACATAGGTAGCAAGAAACTGTGAAGCCTATTGAACTGAAGTGAGGAAAAAAGATGATTGTCTGTGGGAAGAAACTCAATTGTTTTCCTTAAATATGATAAGAAAGAGTTTACTGTATGTTCATGAGAATTTTAAGGGCACATCTGCCAACCTAGATTTAGCCTCAAATGGAAACACTCTCTCATTACTTAAGGATGTTACAGATGTTATTGCACATGTGAATTAACTCGTTAGGTAGAAGAGAGTTATGCAGAAAAACATTCAGCTCCTCTGTATTTTACAGTTTGGCTATGTGGCTAAGTGCAGAAACATCGCATTAAGTAAGGAAAGAACAAACTGTTAGAATTTTTTGGGTCTCCTAGTGATCTTCTTGCTGAAGTTATTTTAAAAGGAAGGTAGGGATTTGGAAAGCATTTTCTTCTCTTTCTCTCTTGTGGTGGTACAAGAAAGAAGCAGTAGAAAAGCTCATTTCAATTTCCTACTTAAACTCAGATGTACAGAAACCAAAGGGGAATCAGAAATCAGATGAGGAAGAGAAGTGTATAGGTAGCATATGCTCTTTCTCCCATCTGCCTCATTCTCTGCTTTATCTCCACAGATGTTTTCTTTTCTTTTCAGCTAGCATCTGTGAAAAAATGAATATTACACAGTTGCACATATTCTCCCTTCCTCTGAATCAAGCTCTGGGAAAATCTGAAAAATTACATTCAAAAATAAAGTTTTGAACTGGAATTTAATCAATATTTCTGTCTGGTTTGCAATGACCAGAGGCTTAATCACTCAGAATAAAAACAAAACAAAAATATGCAAGAGTGGAAAAATTGGAGTCAGGTAGTGAACAGACATGTTGTCATAATGTTGAACACTTTCTATTGCTGTTGTTACTTACACGTTTACTCTTCGTTTCTTTTACAGAGTTCAGTTTCTGATGCTAGACAGATAGCAATTTCTGTGCTAGTCCAGCACTAGCGATTTCACACTGGAACAAACTTTGTGAAGCATATTGGAGAGCATCAGCTGCATAATTTCTTTAACTTCCATAAAAGATGATATCTATGTTTCAACAACCTCTCCAATCTACCCATTCATTTTCATTCAGCAAATTCTGGACCAGAACATACACTGCAAGAGCAGTAAGTTCAGCGCATCCATAATATATCACTCTTAGCATTTATGTGATACACTGCAGAGTTGTGCACGCACAGTAAGCCCAGCAGATTCAGAATATGTGACATTTACTGCAAATTTGTTGGCACCTGTGCCTTTCTGGAAAGTTTGTAAAAGACTGCTGATTCACTTAGTGCCTGAATCTGACACTTCCAACAGGAAAAAGAGGATGTGGTAAGTGACCAGCCAGAACTTTAAAACAGAGAATCTCACATCCTATAAAGTCCACAAAGAGGTGCTCTCTACAAAGTACTACTCAATAGGAAGGATGATGTTTTAAATTAAACTCCAATTCCACTTCTGTCAAATTAGCAGTCAAGCTAGTGCAATTGATTTCTCAGTTCTCTGGACAACTGCATGGGACTAAAGATCATTTCACTTCCATTCTGTGTTCACTTTGAATTTTTCTTTAGTAATTTTGTGTTCCAGACTGCACGTATCTCTGCACCCTCACTGTTGACAGTAGCTTATACTGTTTCTGAACTACAGTGAAACTGAAGCTACATGCTACATGCTACAACCTATCATCATTTGTTTTGGGGTTTTATGCTTAGAAGGAATATTAGCAAGCAAAAAGTAGCAAGCACACTCAGTTCTGTTTTTTGTGGCATGATGTTTTTTTATTGTTCAAATAACGATAAATGGTAACCTATAATCTCATGCAACCTGCATTGTCCTTTTCATTCTTGCTATATTATTCTCAGTTTCTGATTACCATTTTTACAGAGGACTTCATCTTGAGAAACTGAGTTAGAAAGCAGACATCACAATGGATGGCTTTTATTATTCACGTCTCTCACCTTGTCTGCCACTACTCAAATGCAAACACAGCAGCCAGGACAAACACTCTCCAGCTACTGAACATGAAGCTGTGACTCCACTTTGGCCTTCTTTCTCCACACTGTTCGCAAATTCCTATCAACACAGGCTTGTCAGTACAATTCATCACTCATCCTTGTTGTCCTTTCTTGGTTAAGTCTGTTTTCTCCAAGCCTCTGCTGCAGGTTATTTGTTTCAGCCTTGAAGAAGAAAAAAAGAAAGCCTTTTTCAAACATAACAAAAGAGATAACAGCACAAAAGAGAATACTAATGGCCAAACCTCTCTGTCAGTCCACTTCCCACAGGATATTCTGCTGGATTTGAAATGGAAAGAAGGCTGACAGAGATGGGCAAGCCAATGCAGTGCTACATTTATTGCTTTGCCTGGTACCTGGAGGACTGTCCTGTGGTGTGACAGCCTTAAGGTAAGTTTAAGGTAACTGATCAGCAAATGCGAGTTCCAGGATGGGGCAAGGCACTCCGCTTCCACCTTCTATCTTCATTGGCTATTAAGGAACATAGTACAGATATAAAAACATAGTCATCTTTACCATTCTGACTAGTCTCAGACATTGTAAGTCCCTTCTTGCACTCAGGAGTCAATTTAATAGTCACCCGAATGAAGACAAGAACACAAAGCTTTGGCCATCCAGTGGTGGAGTGAAGACACTTCTGAGAAGAAGGAATAAATTTATTTCCTGGGCATTAGAGATATGATCCCACATTGAAAAATTGTTCTGTATGTGAATAGGAAGCAATCTTTCCTTTAAAATCTAGCACCTTTGCACCACTCATTTGGTGTACTTGACACAGCTGATCTATCTGTAGTTCAGAGCATCACCACAGGGCATTTGTACAATGAAGAATTAATTTGTGGCATGATCCATTAGAGTCTAAAGCAATACCTCAAATAAGTTACATTATTATTTCTTCTCTCCCCTGCTTTTATCTTTTCTCTAACCAAACCTCATGCTTCAGGGCATATGCTGATTACCAGCTGGGCAAGGGGAAAAAAAGGTTCCCGGCTGTGTAGATTTATACAATTAGATGAATTGTCAAATTGTGCTGTTCCTCTGAAATCTCCAGCAGAACTAGGAAGAGAATGCTGTATTAGATGAACTGCTGATCTGGTTTTGCAGATCTTCTGGAATGGGTTCTAATACTGAGAATAATTTGCACTTGATATTAAGAGCTGGATAACAAGTCCAGATCTATTTCATAAAAATAAATGGCAGTTTCCTTTTTTTTCTTTTTTTTGTTCTATTTGTGATATGTTTTGTTTGTTTGTTTGTTTGTTTAAACTACGTATTTGCCTGTTAGCTCTCTCCAAGTTATTCAGGTGGAGAAGTGATGATTGCCAACATAACTCTTTAGCCTGTGCTCTTTCCGCAGTACATCATAGCTGGCAGGAGACAGTCATGTTGGCCTGAATCAATTCATTGATTTTAAAGGACTTTGTATCCGGCCAGTGGGCATGGATATGTTAGGATCTTAATTTAGCTGATGTGCATCATTTTAAAAAGCTTCATCATTGGGTGGCAGTGGAGTGGATAAGATGCAGATTTGACATTCTTCTACAAAAGCCATTGTTACAATCCTTCTGCATCAGATCTTCCCTGAGGTTCAGCACAGAGAGCATAAAGCATAAGGTATTTCTCCATCCTATTACTCTTCTCATATTTTTATTAAAAAGCAGAAACATTTATGAGGAAAAAAAATATGGTATTTAGAATAGAAGAAAATGTGTCTGACAGTGTACCTCCTTAGCCATGCCTCTTCATAGCCTATTAATGGCAAACACTTCTACGGCAGATGCCTGCCTCCTAAACCTGCTTCACACGAGATATGTTTAGAGAATGGAGAGCTTGCCTCTGAACTGCTTTTCAGTCAGTGTTTTATGTGGCCTTGCTAGTTAGATTATTCCCCAGTGAGACATGCTAACACTGGTACAGTTCCAAATAAACATTCAACTTGAATTTTTGTGGGTAAACCTGCCAACAGTAAATCACTTTTGGTACCTTCAGGTGCAAACAAGCTGTAATATTTCAGCTCTGGAACATTTTTTTTTTAGTCCATGTGGGACTGAGTGAGATGCCTGCTGAGTAATGTTTTGGTTTGGGTTTTTTTTTCAGCAAAGTACACGCTGTTCCTTCAGATATAAACTCTTCCGGCAGTGCAACAATAGATGTTCTTTAAGCTATCAGCAGCGATGTAGGCCATTCTTCTGGAAATATTAAAACCTTGATAGAGTCAATAGAGTCAATATACAACTTACTAAGTGAAATACTTAAATGACTGAACTTGGCATTCATATACTTATTTGGCCATTTTCCATTGGTTCATTGAATGGAACCATCTCCCTCATCCCCTATAAATCAGCAGGATAATTCCATTAATCTGAGAACAAGGAGACCTAATCATAATACTCTGCTGAAACTTATCCTGGTGTACTCTGGACAGTCATTGGAGAAAATAAAGGTTGCTGCAGAGAGAGAAGCTTTAATCTTTGCTGGGGACTCCAAGTGAATTCTGGTGCCTGAAACCACCTTTGGGATGCCCTGATTCAGCTCCATGAGTATGTCTTCTAAAGTTCCATGCACTTCTAATGCTGTTTGACCAGCAGGAGAAAGGACTGTTGCAGTACTTTCTCTCAGATTCTGACATCATTCTCCAGGGATGGTAGTGGTAAATACTCTACAACAAATACTCTTAACAAAGTAAGCATATCTTTTCTACTGTGTGAACTGCGGATACCCCATCCCCAGAGGTGCTGAAGGCTGGGCTGGATGAGGCCTTGGGCAGCCTGAGCTGGTGGGGGGACAGCCAGACCATGGCAGGGGGTTGGAACTAGTTGATCTTTTAGGTCCCTTCCAACCTAAGTCATTCTGTGATTCTATGATTCTATGGTACTTCCCTATGATAACACTAGCCCTGTCAGAAATGTCCCTTTAAAAAGCAGTAGATCAACAAGTAAAGTTGTCTGATGTGTTAATGGAAGTAGTTTGGGTGTGTTTCCAGGAAGGCTGTGTTTAAGGTTTTATTGGATAACTTACTATCCCAGACAGAAAGCTCCAATGCCTGCATGCAGAAGTGACCAAGTTAAAGCAGTTTGGCATTTCTGTAACATCAAGAATTTCATTATGAATCACAGCAAAGCTGCTGAGGGACAAATCAAGTCTTCTTTACAAAGACATAAAAGACTCCCATGCAATTTTCTCATAGATTTTATGCTATTCCATCCTATTTTGTTAACACTTAGCAAGTTTGTAACATAAATGAGAAAAAATGGCTATAGACTGTATATGTATGTTTCTATAGCATCTTCTGATGGTCTTTCTGTGAAATAAGAAAACAGTGTTTAAAAGGCCCACCATTTCTCTCTTCTCCCATTTATCTGTGGTTCTGCTTACAATAGACTTTTAAAAAACAAATTTCTTTCACCAAGTTCTTCAAGTTCCTGTGTGTAAGCATACTTATTAACAGTATTAACATACTTATTAGAAGCAATATTTGGTAGGGGAGGGAAGGTGCTATAGAGGTTAGGATAGTTAGCAGACAACAAAAAAAAATACTGGAAAATTATCAAAAATATTGCTATTTAAGTACAACTCCCTATTCTTAAAATAAATAAATAAATAAATAAATAAAATTATCTTTAAAATATAAATTATTCATATATTCCTGAACAATGGGCAAATAATTGTCTGAAATATACTGAGAGTGCATAGGTAACTGATTTTACTCTTACTTTCTATATTTTTCTTCTTCATTCACTTAATAATTATGTTCCAGCTGAAACGTTTTGAGAGTTATTTACATTTTTTCAGTTAGTTCCTCAATAGTTTTGTGTCTCGACCTTCACAAAGGATATGTAAAAGGCGTACTTTTACTTTATATATTGGCGTTGATCTGGCCTACATATGCAGCTAATCTGAGGTAGTTTCCCTGTGAACGCATGTCCAATGAAGTGCTAACACTGATTTTTCTCTCTGGTAATAACTGAGGAGTTACTCATGTCTTAGAACAGATTGTTATTTTTGATGCCTTAATTCAGCACATTTTCAGTGGTGTTGAATATTTAATGCAAATATTACTTCTTTTCTGTAAAAAAATGTTAATTAATTTCTGAGGTTGAACTGGTGCGAACGAAAGCATATCAAGGAAAGGAAAATAAATAAAAAAGCTTTCACTAAAAGCTTTTTATGCCTATTCAGTTCTTACTCTCCTGGAATATAATTTTACTAATCTTCTAGTAATCACAATGCAAAACACTCTGAGCATGGTTTAAACTGCTAATTTATGTAAAATGTAAAAATGGGGGGGGGGATGTATGTTCTAACAACTTTAGTAAAAAGTCTTTCTTTCTTTTAAGGTTACCTACACTCACATTTTAAAAAGTGAAAATGAAAAATAATATTTAACTTCTGTTTGACTTTAACCTCTCATGGCTTTCACCCATTTTCATAAATGCCTCCTACCCACAGAAGAACAACAAACACAGCTTCAAAGCTATCTAAACTGGAAATGCTCACAAACCACCTACAAACAATATCTGTAGTAAAATCTCCAGTCTTTGTTTCTCTCTGGTTCTGAAATGTTTGAAAGTTTCAAGAAGTGCTCAAACTGAAATGGATAGTGGCAGAAATCATCAGATACTTGCCAAGCTCCACTACAAAGTGAGTTTGTGAAATTGCTATAATTGAAGCCGAACAAGGCCAGACTTGACATCCATCTATTAAGGATTAATTAGGAATAATTAAATCATGATGCATGGCAGAGTAGATTAACTCTTCCAACCAGGTGATAATAACATCACTTCCCCTTTAGCCCACACAGCCAATATTGGGGCTCTGTTTCAATTAGGACTGCAAATTGATCACATGAGCCTAGAATATTCTGTGGTGTAACAGAGTTTACTTACAGAGAGCGCATCCAGTCCTGTTGGTCTGAATGAAGCAGAAATAAACAAAGCAGGCAGTTTTCTTGCAAGAAAATCTCCCAGCCTGCTTTTAGAATGCTTCTTCCCACAAAGTAAGTGTACTTATTCCTCCAGTTGGCTATAATGGGCAGACCCAGTTACTGTTTCTTTCAGATGGCTTTCTGAACATGCTGTCTCTCCCACATACAGAATTTGACAACAATTCCCTGAAACACAGCTCTGTACAATGGCCTATCATAGAATCATAGAATCACAAGGTTAGAAAGGACCTACAAGATCATCTAGTCCAACCATCCTCCCATCACCATTACTACCACAAGCTACTAAACCATATCTCATAGCTCCTCATCCAGATGCCTCTTGAACACTGCCAGGGACAGCGACTCCACCACCTCCCTGGGCAGGCCTTTCCAGTGCCTGACCACTCTCTGAGAGAAAAAGTTTTTCCTTATGTCTAATCTAAATCTCCTCTGGTGCAACTTCTGGCCGTTTCCTCAGGTCCTATTTGTTGCCTGGGAGAAGAGGCCAAACCCCTCCTCATCACAACCTCCCTTCAGGAAGTCGTAGAGTGCAATGAGGTCTCCCCTGAGCCTCCTCTTCTCCAGACTAAACAACCCCAGCTCCCTCTGCCTCTCCTCATAAGACCTGTGCTCCAGGCCCCTCACCAGTTTAGTTGCCCTTCTTTGGACACGTTCCAGGGCCTCAGTGTCTTTCTTGTAGTGAGAGGCCCAAAACTGAACACAATACTCAAGGTGCGGCCTCACCAGTGCTGAGTACGGGAGGATGATTACCTCCCTGCTCCTGCTGGCCACATTATTTCTAATGCAGGCTAGGATGGCATTGGCCCCCTTGGCCACCTAGGCACACTGTTGGCTCCTGTTCAGCCGAGCATCAACCAACACCTCCAGGTCCATTTCCTCTACGCAGTCTTCCAGCCACTCTGCCCCAAGCCTGTGGCGTTGCCTGGGGTTGTTGTGGCCAAAGTGCAGGACCCGGCATTTGGTCTTGTTGAACCTCATCCCATTGGCTTCAGCCCAGCTATCCAGCCTGTCCAGATCCCTCTGCAGGGCCTTGCTACCCCCATGCAGATCAACACTTCCAGCCAACTTGGTGTCATCTGCAAACTTACTGAGGGTGCATTCAATCCCCTCATCTAGGTCATCAATAAAGATATTGAAGAAGACAGGCCCCAGCACCAACCCCTGTGTAACACAACTCGTGACCGGTCGCCAGCTGGATTTAACTGCATTCACCACCACCCTCTGGGCCTGGCCCTCCGGCCAGTTCCTTACCCCACCAAGAGTGTACCTGTCCAAGCCACGGGCTGCCAGCTTCTGCAGAATACTGTGGGAGACAGTGTCAAAGGCTTTGCTGAAGTCTAGGTAGACTACATCAACAGCCTATCCCTGTGCCATGTAGCAGACTACCATATAAGGACATGCAAGCTGGTGAATCTTCATGATGCAGTGCTAAGTGACCGTGCAAGGTCACACTGCAGTAGCAATAAACCTTATAGCAATCCCAGGCTGTCTGTGTTCAGTCACTCCACAACTAGGGCCAGTTCATGTAAAACTGGTCCAGAATGATCACTTCCAAGGTATCTTTCTAATGTTCTGTGAGCATCAGTCCTCACATCTGCAATGTGCCTGTTATTTTATCTAAGTTTTAAAAAAGGATTCACTATCCTTTCAGTTACCTGAAGTCCACTGTCTAGATATGGGTTTTAGCCACATCTGTTTTTCACTAAACAAAAATGTAATTATGGTAGATATTAATGTCTATCATAGTAATATTTAAGAGGTAACATTAGACTACTTTGTTAAACAATAATATTGACACTTAAATATTGCTTGACAGATGGGGAGTAGTCTGAGATTTAGTAGTTACAGCTTCTGTTTGGCACTACAGAATAGGCTCCTGCATAGTGACAGCAAGTTAATTTAGTCTCTCTGAGCCTTAGTGTCCATTAGTCAAATAACTAGGGCAATATAATACCTGTTGTAGACAGTCTTCTGCTGTGACTGGTTGTATTTTACAGGGATCTAATCCAAGATTTAAAGAAGACAATTAAAAGATTTCCATTGACTATCTCAACATTTTATTCATACTTTTAAGCACTAAATACTTTTTGTTTTATTTTGTTTTGTTTCTTAGTGGGAGTAGAAATCGTGTTTTCTGCCTGAAAGAGCCACAGGAGAGATGTTCTGTAGATCATATTGTGGGGCGGAGGAATGTCATCAGATATATTAATTAGAAAACTCACCCTTTATAATCTGGGAAGTTTTCCTAATCTTCAGGTGATTGAGAATGCTGGTAGGAAAGCTGATGTAGGAAAGGTTAATGGACAGTATACTTTTTAGGAAGACTGGAGTAAAAAGCATCCTTTCTTACCCACTCTCTTTTGTCTCCTCCATCTCTATTCCATTTACAGTACAAGGCATAGCAGGGCTCTGTTCTGTTCAAAAGATATGATAACTTTTGTGCAGATGTATAAAATATGCGAAGGAATCTTCACATGATACTCAGATAGGTCATGTGAATATTATAAAAATTACAAAAAGAAAGTATAAAAATCCTGAACTATATCATCTGCAGTGTCCTGTAATGTTTGTCATGGAAGTAATCCCGTGTTTTTTATTCAAAATAAGATTCAAATATGCTTATCAAGATGTTTATCTAAACCTTTTTCAGGAACCCAGATCTATCAAAATTGAGGTAAGGCTGGTGAAAACACCTCTGAAAAGGAACAATTCTGTAGAATAGGATTACATCGGAATGAACTTTCATGAAAAAAATGTTTTCCAAATCAGAGCAAGAGAGAGGAATGCAAAGTACCCTCTCATCCACAAAACGTAAACTAATCAGCTGGTTGCACAGCTCCTGAGCATCAGCCATCCTTAAAAGCCGGAGAGCATTTCTTCACGCCTTAAGAGGTATACAATATACACTTTGTCTGAGTTTCAGTTTAATAAGCTCTTTCTGTTCTGTAAAAACAAACAAAAAAAAGCAAAGGAAGAGAGCGCAGAAAAATTATGCAAGTGAAAATTGAAATGAAAGAGATAAAAATGTCATGCAGCAAGATTGTGGATACTGAGCATAATCCTGTTTTCATCACTTTTCTTTTGTATCAACTATCAGTTAAATAACACCGGGAAGATGAGACAGGATTGCATGAATTCCCTCGCAAAAGTAAAATCAGTCTGAAGACGCGTATGCTGCCCTGTCAGTGCTACAAGATAAAGAATGCTATTAAGGAAAGACAATGCTATAGAAACAAAACTGCTTCAATTTTGTTTTCTTGGGAGTAGCAGGGGGCAGTGAGGGGGTATGTAGCTTTAAGTATATTTCTTACTGCTGTGCACTTGAGAAATTGTGCCAGCTCAGACTAACAGGGAATATGTGTGCTAGAAGGGTAAATGGGATGCACTGCATTTTTTACCTAATACTTATATTTTCATAAATACTGAACTTGTTTCCAACTTGTTTTCCAAGGGGCAAGTCTGTAAGTTAGTTTATTTTAAAAAGAAAAATAAGCCTGAAAAAATCTACCTGATTAAGGTACCCCAGTGGTAAGTAAGCCACTGTTGAAATTGAAGTGTCCTACATTGTGCTAGAGACAGTAGATAAGTGAACTTCTATTTTAATGTGTGCAGAAGTGAAAGACTGCTTAAGAACCTTTTATAAATGCTCAATTTCTTATTTCTGTCTCAGATATTAATTTCAGTAGCAATATGGCTAAGGATTATTCTGCAAGCTTTCTGTTAGTAAAGCAGAAAATAAGAATAAATAAACCAGAATTATATCCGCTGGAGAGAGCTCATCTGCTGGAGAAAATCGGGAAGAAAGGGATAGTCACATGCAACAGATAAATACTGCACTCAGATACCTTGTGGACAGAGATACTTAGACCCCTTATCGACAGGGATTCTTACTCAAATTGAATTTTAAATAAATGACACAAAATACAGAGTTCTGTATGTCATAATCACTTTTCTCTCTTAACCTTACTGGGTTTAAAATTACTCCAGTGTTCATGAATATATGTTCTACTTTCTATAAAGACAACTGGAAATTTAAATCCTTATAGAAAACTGTTGTCTCATCTGTCGGTTTTTTTTAGGTTTCTTCATTTTTATTTTTATTTTTTGTTTTGTTTTGTTTTAATTCAAGCTGAGAAAAAGACTGGAGGAGAAATCTGCATGCACAAGTTGTTTTTTAACTCCGCATCTCGGAGTCATTGAATCCAGTGATCTGATCATACTCTGAGGAAGAGTAATCTGTGGCTCATTTCTGACTATATCGATATGATCAATAATAGCTGTGCCTGTCTGTAAAATGTGCACATAAGTACTGTATAAACACTGTTAAATAAAAGACTGCTGCATTAAATAATATGACCTTGCTACCTTTTAGTTGCAGTCTTAGAGTGCAAACTTGTTTTAATTAGCAGTCAGCAAGCAGACTGTAACTTCAGTGAAGGAGCATTGAAGAATCACTGCCTATTAACAACCCAGCGGTAAGTAAGCCAGTACAAATACTTATAACCAAATAGTGTGCATTTCAAGAGTGGAGAGGATTAGCTATTGAGCACACAACACAGTGGAGGAAATTGCTTTATTCCCAGTACTGCTGGGTACCAGGAGGCAATCACTGTGCCTCTAGCCCATTAACAGCATTCAGAGTGTTGCTTCCCATAGAAGGGGTTATTGGCTAACCACTGGGTGACCAATTAAATGCTATGAATAAGTCCCAAACCAAACAGCATGGTGCCTGTTTGTGGCACAGTGGTATCATTACTAAAGTGAAAAACTTGATGAGAAAGGAACATATTTAATTATAGAACTATACAAATGGCTAATTAGGACCATAAAGTGAAATGAATGACTTTCCAGTGGAATTTTGAATGTTACTGATAACTGTTCAGCTTCTTTGGAGGCCATGAAACTGATCTACAGTACTAGACTGCATGTTATGGTAATGGATGGATCTTCATTACCAGGGACGTGTCTGACCTGGTTGCTCAGGTAGCATGGGCAGCCCTCGATTCCTCTCCCGGCAAGGGTTCTCCCACTGCAGCCCCTGGTCTGCTGTGGGTTCTGCTTGCTTTCACTCCCCTTCTTGAAGGCTTAGAGGCAAAAGCTTTACTTGCATTAGAAACTCCCTCTCAATTTCTAATTGAGACTCACTAATTTTGTTGCATTTCAGACCCATGTGTAGTTCTGGCCTTTAAAATCACTAATGGGTTTGAAAGAAATCTTTCCCCTTCATATCCCTCCCCAGGATCTTACAATTTCCTGCACCCGTACTAGTTATTTCAATCTTCACCACACAAAGTAGAAATTCCTTTAAATTACTGGCTTCAAAAAGAGACCCCAGAGCTCAATGATTTCTTAACGAGTAGCGAACTTTTCATTTCTTCACTACATGTATCCTCAAAATGAGGAGAGGAATGTTTCCACTTCACGAAAATAGAGGAACCTGATTTTTTAACTGAGCTTTTTTTTTCCAGCTGTGTAGGCACTCTGAGACCTAGAGAGAATGCTTATCTTTGTAAACGACCCATCCAATTATTTATTGACTCGATTAGTGACAACACTAAAAGTAGAAGGTGAATGTTGGAAGGTATAATGTGCATAGTGTACAGCATATAGCCATTGCATGTTATCATGTATTAGAACTAATGTAAAGAGGTAGAGACAGAGCAGAGCTATATTTATGGAGACCCTTAATGCTGAAAAATCCCTAATAAAAACCAGGCTTCAGTGCTACCAGGTGATGTTGGAATTTGGTTTGACAGTGCCCCTAAGCACATAGTTGATGGGGGTCTTGTATGCTCTATGTACAAGAAGACCCTGGAAGGCTTGGGAGCTTGGAAATTTGCATGCATACATCCCTAGACAGAAATAGAATCAGGTACAGTTCTTGTGTTACTTTTAGTAAGTTTCATTTGTACTTCTAAATCTCTAGAAAAAAACCTGTTACCTCTCTCTGATTTTCAGATTTTCTCACTCTAAATGATCAATGCTTAGGCCTTCAAAGATTCAACATTATTCTCAATGCCTTATGCTCCCTCTATTATATCATTCATCACCACATAAGTACACGCTACTTTTTTCTGTCCTAATGTGTGCAAAACTTAATGTAGTTCCTTGCTGACAAATGGAAAAATCAATTAATGTGTTCCAATAAATAGCATTCTCAAGTAGATCAAATTGCCTAAGATGCTTTTCCTCCCTAATTAAGTGCTGAGACTCTACAATACCCATTGTAGATCTCAACTATGCACTATGAAGACAACAAAATACTCCACTAAAGCTTAATTCAAAGTTCAGGTAACCCACTCTATGAATCTGTTTCAAAGTGACACTAATTACTGTTCTCACCACATCAAATACAGGCCTACTGCATAGGCTGTAATCATTTTGTGTGTGCATTGTATTTTTCTCACCAAAGGAAGGCTTGAAAATGCCTGTTAGTTGATCCATTGGTTTATGACCTTATAAAAGAAAATAATCTCAATAGCAGGAGACTAATTGACTTTATCTCCCATGTCCAAAGCTCTTGGTGCAAGAACAAGGAGACTTCTGAAAAGAAGTAGAAAATGTACAACAGAAACTTGATTCACATTTCTTTACAGACTACAAATTCCAAAATATTTCAGAGTCTGAAAATGCCACATTTTCTTCCTGTAAATTCTCCCATGATACAGTCCGAAATAAAATGTACATTAAATCGCAATTTCCTTGAACAATATAAACAAAATATTTTTTCATAATTTTTATATGGAATAAATCAGTAAGCTGTAAACTGATTGATAAGTACATGATGATATTGGACAGGAGAAAAACCAGAACAAAAGTAAATTATCATGAATCATTCTATGGGCTGGCAACAAAAATCTTTTTCACCTGAAGTTTGACTACAGATGTTTCCGATACATGATGACAGAACTACTTCAGTGAACCAAATCATTTTCTTAATGTTATCATTCTGAAGACAGGATAATGCTGAAAAATAATTTTGCACTGTAATAGTAAATGCTGTTTTTCTCTAAATCAAATTGTAACCTTCTCATCATTGACTTTAAACTGTGCAAAAGAACCATGTTGGGGCTGAAAATATTGTTTACATATGCCTTCTTTTGATTCCATTTATTAACTGATAGCCTGTGAGAAGAATAAAGTAAAACTGTCAAGCAAAGTGCAGGACTATTTCACCTCACTATTATGCATAGAAAACACTATTCTAGTTGCATCACTCTGACCAAAGACCTACATCTACGAAATGGTAAGCAATCAACTGTCCAGAAATTAAAATTCCATCTATAGCGTGAAGAATACTTGTGTTTATGTGTACCCTAAGGAGAGATTGAGAACATCAAATTGTTCTGATTCTTCTCATAAACTTCATTGCTAATAAGTTATACATGAGGAAAAATTCTGGTAAAGTCTGTTGTCATTAGCTTTTTTGAAAGTATTCTTCTGCCCAACTGCAGAAATTTGGAAAGGTCCTATTGTAACAGTGTTCATTTTAGACTTTCGGAGATATTCAATTTTTTTACCAGACAAGAAGCAGATTTTTTTTTTATGCTGAAAAACTGTAGTAACAGAAAACTCAACACCATTCAAATTCTTAAAAGAATCAATGGCAGCAAGCATAGTATTTTGATCAGGCATTCTGCTTTAATCTGAATGTACAGACATAATTTATAAATGCGGTATTGTGCAGATGGTTCCACATTACAAAACTAAAATATACTGCTGTAACTGCCCAAGCTAAAATTGCAGAATTAAGATTTTCATACATTAAGAATGCTAATCAGAATTGATTTCAGACTTTTAGATCACCAGCAACCTCATAATATTCTATGTTTTGACATACCATTAAAACATTTGATGTAATCAAACAAATGCTTTAACTATACAATTTCCTGATATTTAGGACAAGGAGCTCACAATTTTAAAATTACATCATACATTTAATTTTTACGATCTATAAACAGCAAGAACCTTAATGCCTAAAATAATATTTAAAGCTAATTAATATAGTATTTCTATAAAGTATAGCATGTAGAGCCTTAAGCCTGTGTGGTGAAATCATGTAGCATCCATATCCTTGTCTCATAGCTAAGGCTAAATTGGCTTAATATATTGTTCCTATCTTATGATGTATTTAGTCCAAAGCATACTATATCCCAATAAGAAAATGTTCCATTTTGCATTATTGCTCTGTGAAACTACCCGTGCATACAAAACAGAAGAGGTCATTTTATTCACAGCTGAATTTCTGATGAAATCCGCCATTCAATTTTAGACATGAAGCATTTCATTTGCACTATTTTTAAGACATGGAATCTTTAAAGTGATGTCTTTTTATACCTGTAACATTAACCCAGGCTTCAATGAATTTGTAACAGTCAATAGGGGAAAAATGTTGCCTTTGAGTTGAGAATAAAGTGGAAAAACTGTAGAACAGAGAGGACTTGCTTGACAAACCAGAGCTAAGTTCGAAAGATCAGAATTGAAACTGATTTCAGTTTTACACATCTGGCCTTCAGAGTAACATTTAATTAGTAGACAAGCAAGAAAATCTATTAGGTGTTCTTGAGACAACAGTTGGTTTTGTGCATTTAGATTAGCTATTGAAGATGTTAATGTTTTGCTGAAAGACTAAAGCAGTTGCTGTGTCCTCTGCTGCTTGCGGTTTTGCAAAGGTTGAGGTGATCTTCCATTTATTGTGTAGGTGTCTGCTAGGAGGGAAATCATTAGGCTGGAGATGTGGTTGAACAAGAATTTAACAGGAATTTTTTGCTTTATGTTTCATCACAGCAGTGTACTTTTGCCTTACATGATGATAAGGTGTTCATAATTTAGTTTGCAGCAGTGCACCATATTTCTGGGCTACAAATTTTGTTCTAGTGTCTTACAAAATTTCTGTAAGTTTCCATGTTTATAAGGAAGAAGGAACTGATTTATTTGTACCAATGTGTGGAAAAATCAAAATGACTTCTCACTGCACACTTAGTGGAGGCATTGGCAATGGTGTTCAGACAAACAAACTGTTGCATCCAGGATATTACATTCAAAGACAATGGACTGACTTCTCCTCTTTGATTCTCCATGGGAATTTTATATTTGAATTGATATATGAGACATGTATTCATCTAATTCCTGAGTCAGTATTGGAAAATTGACATAAGAAAGTTTGCATAAACATCATTCATTCCCACTGATTGGTCTCACTTAACGTTCTGTGAGTTTGCTGATCCTTTCATACAATCCATGGGAAAAGTGCAAATGACGAAGGCTTTCTCTCATATTTGTGACATCCTCTTTTCTCCCAAAGGGGCTAAAAAGACAGTGCAATTTTAGCATTTGGCTTCATCAGCAGGAGTCATGAAAAAATAACGAATCCCATGCTAATTCCTCTTCACATTTGAGGAGAGTGTTGGAGTCACAGTGGTACTCTTGAGCCAGGCAGAAGTTTTGGATCAGGATCCACATGTATGCATAAAGTCAGTGAGAACGATTTCTTTATGTGGGGATTTTATGTAGGCAAAGAGTTAGATGGCTGCTTTTCAGTAAAAATAAAGAGTTGGGTGTTTTAATCTATATGCTGTGACGCTGTTAAAGTTTGATGTCTGATTCTACTTAAAACATTGGAATATTTTTAAAGGACTGATGATAAGAGTGAAGTTACTAAATGTTCAAACTGCACTGTGAGCAGCTATCAACAAAAGGAGCCTTGAATCAAATCTCTGCCCCTAGACTTGAGATGATCTTTCAGTCCTCACCAGAGACTTCTTTGTTCTGCTTTACACTTATCCCTTTTTGCACAAATTTTATTAGAGACAAGCGGAAAAGGAAGGAAGAAGGGACATGGAAGGAAGGATGAGCTCATATGCTGCCAACCACTTTATCTCTCTCCATCTATTGTTTTAAAAAGCCCCTTCCAATTATGTCAAAGATCCTTCATAAATATTGGAATTACCATCATTTATTAGAAGCTAAAGAGCTGGCTATGTGCTTCTGTAAGTTTGGATGACCATGGAGTATTTTCAATATAGGTAATGATAACCAAAAAAAAGGATTCTTGTCTGACTGTCTCTTCAAGGAGTCATCAAATGCATCTTCAAAGAGGCAATAAGGATACACTGAGAATGTGATGGCATTAACTTACTTTAATACATGTTTCAGGAAAGAGTCACTGAAATCCTGGTCTACCTCTATTGTTGGAGAATAGGAAATGCCTAATTAGTGACTTATTTAACATTTTGAGAGGACAGCAAATATTTAAAGAATACATAGAATGGAGTCCCAAGCAGTACCATTTCTTGATGAGAATTTGACAAAAAAATACAAACTGATATGAAACCCTTATTAGGACTCAGCTTTTGCAGCGCTGTATTACTAAAGGCAAAGCTAGTCATATGTGAACAGAAGGTTGATATCTGGTTCAAATCCCAACACTCCATCTGTCAGCTTAAATATTAAGAAATTGGTAACATGAGGTCAGTGGGGGCATTTCACATAAAGTGTAAAACAATGCTGTACTTCAGATGATTTCCAAAAGGAGAATGCAAGGGAGAAATTAGAGATCTTCTTTATAAAAAATGTCAAATTTTGTAGGATGAGGCTATTTCACAGTCTGCCAAATGTTTATTGTGGAATTGTTTTGCTAAGTCTACTGTGTGGTCTTCATATATCTTACCTTAAGATAAAGAAATAGTGAAAATAATAGCGAAGTTATCTATTGCTTTCTACTCTATATTCAAGCAAACTCCTCATTTAATAAAGCTTTGCTGTAAGAGAGGCTAGTAGAACAAATTTTGTTTTATACTAGTGGAAGATAGTTTGCTACAAAGCGTATTTACAGATTCATATGTGTTTTCTTTTGTTAATGAGCGCTTGCTCTACCAACGTCTTTACTGCTATCCCTCCTGCTATCTATGATGAAAATATTTGACATTGTTGTCCCATTCAGCTGAACGACCCAGTCTATATACTATTCTTTACCATGTATATTAATTCTCTGCTCTTAAATATGAATAAAAATTGTAAGCAGATAGAGGCTGCCTAGATTCTTGCTTATGAATATTCATGCAACCTGAATCTGCACTACTGAAATGCAGATACAGCTGCACTGCCATACTGCAGTGAAATTTCGTCTCCCCCTAAACGTAAAGTAAAGCTTCGTATTAGCCATCAGAGACCAATGTTGGTCATCTTTCTAGTGGTAAAACCTTTAATCAAGTCTATACAGGGAGTGTTTTGAGAGACTGTTAGGAAATGAGATGTGAATAAAACTCTAGCAGTAACCAAATAGCTGTAATTACGTAAAATCACTGAACATAGGCAAATCAAATTTTAGGAAAAAAAAAATGTTGGTAGGGTGGAGATTGGTCCAAATAATAATATTTTGGGGCATGAAATAAATAAACATAATTATTTGAAGTTGGGTTTACAAATAGGGATATTCTCTTTGTAAGCATTTGCTTTTGATCATATGGATATAACTTAGCTGATTAAAGCACTAGACAATCTCTGGTGCCCTTGAGAAGTTCTATCAGGCGTGTTAAAAAAAAATAATGCAGCCAGAGGGCTTCTAGCCTAGTTCTTGAGCAAGCAAACTTGGAGTGCAGGTCAAGAACCTCAGAACTCCCACTTAAGCAGTGACACAAAATTACAATGCAATTTAATTAAGATGCCAAAATCTTTAAAGTTAGGTTTGGTGGTTTAGGTTTTTGGTTTGGTGAGATTACATCTCACAGAAAAATGTAAGAACACATTTCTTAGCTAAAAGTTTCCATACTTATATCTTACTGTAGTTAAGTATGTGATCACATAATTATTCTGCAGACCTGCAATTTCCTCAGATTAGTACAACAAAGCCTATTAGCAACACTTCTCTGACCATGAATGAGCTTCTAGAACCCAATATTTACTAAATGGTTTATGTTTTTGAATTGTCTTCATATAGGAAGGCTTTTTCCCCCACACATTAGACATTTAATACATATGTATATATCACACTCATTGTCCTAATACCTGAGATTTCTTCTGTTCTTAATATGCTGAAAATTGAATTACTTTTTTATTTCCAATGTTGTTTAAAGTTATCAGCCAAAAGTTGAGACTCAGGGGATGAACATAAAGACAAAGAGCTCATTTCAAGTCAAGTCATCATATTTTCAGTGATCATACTACTACTTGATGATAAGCTAGTCAAAAGTTCTTCTGCCAGGTAAACTCAAATCAAGTTGATTAATTTTTGGTTGCATTGTCAGCATCTTCTGCTGTTTTTCACTGGAAAAGGCAATAATCTAGGACTGTTCATTTTCTGAAGCCATCTTCAGCAGACACAGAAGGAAGGAATCTTCAAAGGGAAGAATAACACTTTCTTTCCCAGCATGCACACGAGCCCCTTTAAAAAACACCCAGTGATTGACATCTTTCTTCGTGTATCATAGTGTCTTGTCAAAAGTGATGGGAACATACTGTACAGTTTTCTGAAATCTCTTTGAAAATCTCATTTTGACTTTATGTTCTAGATAATACAGTCAACCTACAATGCCCCAGCTAATACAGTTACAGGTCAGCCTGACTGTAATCATAGTTTGACTCTTAAGATAACCTAAATAGGAAAGGTAGTAAAAATGAGATCTTCCATTAGTAATGATTCTATTATCACCATGACTGTTTGAGAAGCACTTTATAAAAATTGGTTTTTTGGCCTTTAAAACTCTGTGAATCAGTGTTTATTACTGATACTGATGTACAAAAAAAAGGTTTTAATATTTAATATTTTCTGCGAAACTAATTTTTATCGTTTTCTCTTAAGGAAATTATCTCTTCAGTGTTGATTCAGTTTGTTTCACAACAGAAAAATATTGGCCTTTTGCTCTTTGTTTTTTGAGTGAAGGTGGTGCTACTGTTGTTTCATTTCTTGGCACCTACAATAAGTAAGTATCAAACCAGAATTTGTGCTGAAAATTAAGACACTGATGTTTCCAGGTATAATCATTTCTATGTTTGAATAGCTTGGAATCTCCTTGCTCTGGCCAGTATTTCTAAGCAAGGGAAGTAATGGGAAATATAAAAATATTTGGCTCTTGAGACTTAAAATAAAATAAATATTTTGCTTAGAATGATAAGGTATTTTATCACTTCCTTAAAGTTATTTCACCCCAAAACATTATTTTAACAGTATGTTTGTATTCTATACAGTCGCATTTTTTGAGGGCCTAGTCACAAAATTATCTAATTGTCTGAATGAAACTTTGTAGTAGTCTTTTCCAAGAAAAGTAAAGGAAAAATTACCTCTGAACAAGGAAACACTCAAGAAGGTTCAAGCCACTTTGCCTGCTAATGGAAGCTCTCCCTAAGCTTCAAAGTGCTACATATCATTTCACAGAAAATATCTTTAATTATTTTATGTTATATCCTCAAATCAAGACCTGAATATAAGACTTCTGGTATGGAAACTTTAGATTTTTGTAATTGTAGAAAAATACCTTATCCTTTGCAATAGTCTAGGACTTTGAGTTTCTTTCACATGAGAGAAAAGTTATCTTCAACTCAGTGCAGCAGAAGCCACAGCCAAACCCTTCCAGTTACAGAAAACAAAACAAAACAAAACAAAACAAAACAAAACAAACAAAAAAAAAAACATCCCACAGGCAGTACATTTCTTATGAGCTGTGGTAATTGCAGGTCTTCTGAGATTCTTCATTGTCTAGTATCATGAGAGTATGGGCAACTAATTCAGGAGCTTTACTCCAACTAAGAAATTCTGCAGTTGCTGGATCCTGAAGGAACAGGGAAGAAATCATGAGATTTGTACCAGCACTGCTTTAAGCAAGCGTGAAGGGCACAGCTGTAAGGAAAGAACAGGGAACAAGGGAAAAACAATATTCTTAGACCTCTTGTTTTCAACCTCAACTTAGATTCCATAACAATTTTGGTGTAAGAGATGATGACACACTTCGTGTGCATTAGATAATCAAATACAGACATGGAAATGGCTCTCTAAAATACATGTTAATAAGAGGTCCTTCAAGGAAGGACTATCTGCAACAAGGAGCATAGAATGTGCAACATTCATTTGAACCCATATGTTTGGGATTTCAAAGCCTGATTATAGCCTATGATATGTCATAGACTGTGTTCTAAGTAGTGGATGGAGCCATCAGACTTTTGTTACAGACTGAACTGAAGGAAGAAGAGCTTTAATTGGCTTCACCTATCAGGTAAGACTAGTTAAACTCATACTCTGCGCGCTCCATCATTCTGGCCTCAGCAGTAACATGCATAAGGCTCACTGGACAATGCACAGTACCTTTAACAAAGCAATACTTGGGAATCATTAACAAGGAAAACACCTGTTGCCAATTGTATTTCTTTGTGCTTGCAGCAAAAAGAGATTGCACACAATAATAGAACAGGTAAAACAAAGAAAAACAAATGGAACAACTTTAGTAAATACTTATCTTCAGGACTGCAATAGTGAATGCTTGGGAAAAAATTATGTAAACAACACTTGAAAACAGAGTGATCAAGAAGCCAATGCAGTTAGGATGTAAGGATTTAGCAGCTAGCTATTTAAATTTGTCATGAATAAATTCTGAATTTTCCTATCCTTGAAAATGTACATTAGATGAAATACTGTAGTACAGCTATATTCAATTCTTCAGGTAGTTTCTGCAAGTAATTTCTGGTTAATGAGAAAGTTAAAATATTGCTAGTAATTGAAAGATTGCATCACCATTTTTTATTATTCATTTCTGTCCTCATTTCTTTTTACTTGAATGCAAATGAAAGAGTAATATATAAATCAATTAAAGAGTATCATAGAAACATAGAATAATAGAATGGCTTGGGTTGGAAGGGACCTCAAGTATCATCAGGTTCCAACTCCCCTGCCACAGGCAGGGCTGCCATCCACTAGATCAAGTACTAGATCAGATTGCCCAGAGCCCCATCCAACCTGGCCTTGAACATCTCCAGAGATGGGGCATCCACAACCTCTCCAGGCTGCCTGTTCCAGCACCTCACCACTGTCTCTGTAAAAAACTTTCCTCTGACATCTAATCTAAATCTCTCTTCCTTTAGTTTTCCTTAAAATCATTCTCCCTTGTCCTATTACTATCTGTTTGTGTAAAAAGTTGATGTCTCTCACATTTATAAACTCCTTTTAAATATTGGAAAGCCACACTGAGGTCTCCCCGTAGCCTTCTCTTTTTATTTGAACAAGCTGCACTCCTTCAGCCTATCTTCATAGGAGAATATATAAGAGTAATAAATAAACAAATCATCTCATGCTTAGGAAAATGTGCAAAATATAGGCAAAATATAGTTACTTGGAGACGCCATGTACTGTATTAAAATGATGAAATATATTACTGCTGAGGTGCAGTAAAAAATATATGAAGTGATGTCATAAATGTAAATTATATAAGGATATTTTCATACTGTATCATATGCAAATAAGTATGTTTAAAAGCAAAATAAACTCCATTTTCAAAATTGCAATTTTCCTATTAAGAGCTGACATTCCAGGTCCTCATTGAAAATGTCACTGCACTAGTAAATCCAAAATAACAAAGAAGAGAGTGAAAACTGGAATCCACAGAAAAGCAGCCAGGCCTATAGATACAGATATGTACTACTCACAGTCTTAGGGGTATTGCATTCCTTTCATAATTTACCTTAGATCCCTAAGTGAGACACTCTCTGGAACATTACAATTTTTATTTGCTCTATTATGTTAACATCAAGATACGTAACTGGGAAACAAATATACCAACAAGTACTATACGCTTGTTCTATCACTCTCCCAAGCTAACAAATCACAGTTTAGTTGTAGCCCTTAGTTTCCATTTTGCCTGGGGAAAAAAAAAAAAGTGATTACCAGATGGCACATGGCTATTTTTGCATGTTGTATGGCAAGTTGCCAGCTGATAATTATGACATGACTGCAACAGTCTATGCTTTGTGTTATGAATATTTGGCACTTACCTTTAAGTGGTTACTTCTCCTGCACTCTTTCCTCCCCCGCCTTTCTCTTCTCTCTTTCCCTCATTTGCCTCTGTCATACATAGCTGAGACAGAAGCAAAATTCAGGAAGTACTAAGAAAGCAATAGTCTTCCTGTATCTATAATTCAGCCTGGAAAAGGCAGACAATATGTAACTAAAAATCCTTACTACTAATCCCTTCTCACTGCCCAAAAACAATTACTTCTGATTTTGTATAATTTGTTTATATTTTCATGCCTTAGATTCTGTCAAGGGTAAGTCAGGACAAATTGTCTCATTCATTGAATATCAGAAGAGCTGTGTAGCCCAGTAGTCAATTTGCTGCTGATGCTTTCAGATCTGTCATATGACATCTATGTTATAGCGTTCAGTCATCTATTTTATTAGCTATCTTGCTTTAAAGCCTCCTAGGGAGTCTGTGTGAGAGAGTAAGAAACTGAAAGCAAAGGTAATTGTAATTGCAGACATTTTTGCACTGTTATGTAGTAGTGATAAATTCAGAACTGCAATGTAACACTCTAAAGTAGTGTCTGGTCTTAAAGCACACTGGAATTAACAGCTGTAGTTTGTTAGTGCATCAACTTGCATAGACGGAGATAGCAAATTTCAGTAGTTGGGGGACAACATTACATTATAATTTTATTCCTAGTCATGAAGTCTGTTTTGGCTACCTTAGCTATTCTGAGAATCATGTAACTTACCTTTAATTTCTTAGAATCCTACCTCTGTCCTGTTTTTGATGCATTTTAAATCACAATATTTCTTAAAGTAAAAATAAGCTTATATTAATATATACAATTATATATGTGAGCAAGAGAGATGGAGACGGAACAAAACAAGAAAACAGGAAGGTAGCATGTACAGAACAGATCTGTTTCTGTAAAATATTTTTAAACTGTTACTTAAGATTCACAACTATTTGCCAGCTTGTCTTCCAGTTTCAATGGTAAAAATAAAATACTATGTGGCTGAAATGAGAATTAGTCCTTTGTGTATAAAAGAAGGACTTAATGGAAATAGGTGCATTTCCAGTCTGCATCTCACTGCTGAAAACCAACTAAATGTGAAGCAGGCGTAATTTGGCAGTGTTACTGCTTTATTTATTTGCTTTCAGGATGTACTAGATGATAATTAATCAGGTAGAGTATCCTTTGCCATTCCCCACCCTCAAAAGAAACGACAGGTTTTCTGGCTGAAGATGAAGTGCAGTAATGTTCCATGAGTGAACAAAAAGTACCATGTAAAGCCAACCAGCACAAACGTCACTTGAAGAACTGCTTAGTTAATCTTCATTTAAGAAGAAGAAAAAAAAATAATTACAAAAAAAAATCAGCAGAAGTAAGTGCTCCGCACTTCTCTTAACTATCTGTTCTTCAAAACTGGGAGAACGATCCACTAGCAAAGTGCAGTTAATATATGCTTTAAGTAGATGTAGAGAATAATTCTGAGATCTACACTTTAAGAAAGCAGAGAAAGGCAGATTTCAGAATGAGACAATTTTTCTGAACATTAAAAAGGAAAAAACGTCTGGTGAATAATGCGAAAAGGCCATGCAGCCAGCTTTCCTTTCTCATTAAAAAAAAAAAAATCAGTGTCTGTATAAATTAAAGCTACAACACAAGAATCTGCAGAAAACTGAGAGCTTTATTAAGAAGTTTGTTATTAGAATAAAATGAAAATAATAGGCAAAATATAAAGACAGAATAATGATTCTAAATTCTTGTGCTAATGAAAATATTAAAGTAAAAGTAATTACAAGTTAGACATCTCATGTCAACGGACTATCTGCCTTTAATGATGGATCTCATTACAACTGAGTGTGGCTTTAAACCTCTTGTCTCTTGCTGCAATGATTTTGAAGATTAGCATTCTGGGAGACTGAATCATCAGGTTATTCTGAACAAGTTTTGCAATCATTGACTTCGAGCAGAGTTCTGATCAGTGTAGTATAAGGTTAAGATAATCCTTGCTCTTCTTGACATTTTTCTTCTCATTTTCTGTTAGGGAGACAATCAGCTAGCTGTGAAAGATTTAACAAGTGAAGGCGTTTTAAAGTATTCTCTAAAACCAAGTTAATGGCGCAAAATAATGGGGAACCTACCTATTATAAGGCCTAATTTAAACATATTTTGCCAAATTAAAGTGTAGCCTTTCACCTGTAGTGCTGAACAACCTATCCACATTTGTCTTTTCATTTAACTTCTGCAGGGCACCTCAGTTCAACCTGTCTAAGTACCTGAAGCTGAAAGCATGGAAGCTGAAGATTGATACCAGATCAGATTTTTTTTCTCCTCTAGCATGCTGCCTTACTGAATCTGTGTGAAAGAAGCTTATGTGGTTCTAGTCTTCCAAGTACAAGACACTGGCATAGTGAGGATTTATGTAATAACCTCTCATTTTACCAAGATATTTTTAAATAGAAGTCACTCCTCATAATGTGGTTTTGAAATTGAACCTACTTTTGTTCTCACCTCTGCTGGACTATGATGTTCAGAGACACTAAGGAAACTGTACACTGTAAGACAAGGGCTGAAATAACCATCCTTTAGCTAGAACTTTAAACTTCCTGAAGAGCCTAAAGACTGCAATTATCATGTTAGTATATATCTCAGTAAAAAATATTCAGGTCTTTACCTAAGCTAATCTGTCAAATTTATACAAATATTGCCCTAGCTATGATTAATTTCTTACTATGCTTACTACTATAATATTTACAAAGAGCAAGTAATACAGAATCTAGAAAAATAAATAAATAATAGCAAGGAATCACTTTCATAGGAGTCCTTCAACTCTCGGCTTTCTTATTTTTCATATGTTTCACAGGATACTGATTTCTTCTGCGCTTTGCTTCTTTCTGCACTCATATTCAGATCCCTTGCCAGAGTGATTTTACAGGCTCCAGAATAATTCTGTTCTCTTGTGGTTTTTTTTTTTTTTTTTTTTTTTTAATTTGCTTGTGGTCCCCCTCCTCTTTGTGATTGGTGGCTTGGTTGATTTCTTTCTGTCATAGGAATTGGGTCAGTTTTCTTGAGTCTTCTCTTTGGCAGAGATCAAAGAATTGTTTGTATCTCTCTTTTTTCAATTAAGCATCAGTGACTGCATTGCTTATATGCTGCTTATGGATAACTTTCTGTATAAATTAATTATTTATATTAATTTAGCAGTCATCTTGATAATGTAGAAAAAAAGGATGTGTTATATTCGTATAACACATATATTATATTTGTATTCTCATTTTTTTACACTTAAGTAACCAAATGCCATTGAAAAAAGAACTTAGAATAAAAACTATTCTAATGACATATTCAGTATGGTAATGTACAACTCCTTCTCTGTATAATTAAACAAGACCATTACTTATAAATGCAGATTAAAGAATGCACTTTGACATGCAAGTATGTTTTGCAAAATCAGGAAAGGATACATTTCTTATAAAAAAACATCAAAGATGAGTCTGACTCAAAACCTCCTGTTCCTGTAAATTAAACTCTTCAAAGCTAAAATTATTTTTGGTGCTTCCTGTTCTTGAGCTATTCCTTTATTCTGGAATCCAGTGTCAAAAACTTGAAAATCTAGAGAAAAACTAGATACTGTGAATTATATTTTCATTTTACACATTTTTCTCACCCAGAAAATACTAAATTGATAATACTATTTCAAAAGCTGTTGAAAGGGAGAAAAATAATATTTAGTAGAAGAAAATTCTTTCTGTAAGAAAACCTGAAATCACTGAAAACTGTAAATGCAGTATACTTGCAGTGAATTGTACATGCCCAAGTTCACCAGGATTCCTTCTTAATAAAACATTTTTTTAATGAAAATTATATATAATCCTTTCATCGGAAAAGCATTCCTTCAAAAACGTATTTTTTAAGGTATTGAAAAACAGTCAAAATATTTAATTTGCATACTGCTATAAAAGTTTTGAGTTCTGTTCAAAGTTGTCTTTCATTTTGGAAAGGTGTATGAACTGCATTCAAAGAAAGCAGAGCAAAGTTTTTATTTGCTCATAAAATAAAGATCCTTAAAAATGAAGTGAAGTACTTTATTAACATTTTAGTCATTTAGAATTTTCAGGACTTAACTAATTGTAATAATTACTCCCTTGTCTGTAACTGATTCAGTTAACACTGTCAGTTTTGACAGTTTTAAATGAAGGTGTTATTCATCTCATTTTTAAAAGACAAAATTTTGTAATCTAATATTAGTTTCCTGCTTGAACTTCTATGACCATTCTGTATAGAACAGCACCTATACAATAAAAAAGCACGTGACTTACTTTTTTTTTTTTTTTTTTTTAGTTAAGTAGGCACAGGGCCTCAGAGAGGAAAAGATATTTATGATTTTGGTGAGGGAGATGGATATATTTAGTGTTAGTGTACACATGCACTAAACTTCTGCACGTGCACTAAACTTCTTTGATTGTCTCAGCCAGAATTTTCTAAAATATTAACCGTGCTTAGATTAGAACATGTGGATGTCAAAACAATGAACAGAAGGAAGTGAAACATTGAACCCATGTAATTGTGTCACATGTATATTAACCCTTATCTCTTTTATTGTTCTATACTCATTTTCCACCCTTTATTTTCCTGTACTGTCTGTGTTGTTCTTTTAAATTATATTTTCACTCTAAAAACAATTATTTAATGATTAGTTCCTTGATTTCTGTGGTCTGTTGTGTTAGAACATCTGTTTCTAGAATATCAGAATTGCAAACACAGCTGCCACTGCATTCATTTTAAGCTTTTGCTTTGTTTGTGTGTACAGCCATTTCATTTACTGTATTGTTCTCAGTACCTGAGACCTGTTTTTATCAGCCTAGGGGAGACCAGGAACATTCCTTCTTTAGTTGCCTGTTTACAATACTTGCGCACATTCAGTACAATGAAATTAATGACTGAGCTGAGGTAACAGGTGGGAGCAAAAGCTGCAGGTTGGGAACAGAGTGTACCTCAGCACATTTTTTGATACTGATCTTACATCTATCATGGAGTGTACTTCAACCCTGCCAGTAGAATTTTAGGAATGTCTATACATGTATCACTGTTTGTTTCTCCAAGCACACATATATACAGATACTCATGCACACAGATGTGTGCACAAATACGTGCCTCGACCAGTAATCCTTTTTTGTGTGTGAGAGAGAATATGTTTTTGTATTCCACTCAAAATGGCAGTGAAAGTGCTATTGTTGTAGTGTTATTATAACTACCAAAATCAATTAAGTTTATGGCAGAAATCTGGGCAGAGAGCCACACTCATTATTATACATTGCTGCTAATTTTAAATCTCTCATTTGTCCTTTAACCGTCTTTGAAATACGCTGTCACTAGGAAAGATGGTTGCAAGTCATCTTCTTTGCTGTGTAAGTACTAGCGTTTCAACTCAAGGAGCAGCATGTAGAAGACTCACCTTACTGTCATCTAAATCAATCAGTTTCTCCTACTTTTATAGTCTTAAAACTGAAAATGGAGCAGTTTGTGAATGAGCATCACCTGGAAAAAACAGAATACACATTCTCTAAAAGTGAAGAGTCCAGCTTGAAGCTGCAGAGAATTGGAGGTATGGTTTCAGTGAAAGGCCCTTATGTAGCACAGTAAAGCATAAGGAGAAAGCTGTTTTTTATAGCCAGCTTCTGGGCTACGCAGTGTGCATCTACGAAGACATGCAAACACATGAAGATTGAAACTGTAGATGTTTCTCATCATTTCAAACTCTATTTATATACCTACAAAGCCACTGTTGTGCAAAAGCATATTCATACATTGCTTCTTTTCTCTTTTATGTGTTTAACAGCTGTTGAAAGGAGAAAGGGCTCTCCTCCGAGTACCAGCCAAACCAGCAGCATGCCAAAGTAGAAGTGTGAAGTGAAGCATCCTACCACTTGGAATTGTATTGTCTACCTAAACCTTGTCTTGTATGAGGGAAAAAAAAATTGACACCTTGTCACCAGTCCTATTTTAACCACTGGGAAAAGGTTAGTGAACAAGAGGCATTATAAATGGAAAGAGGAGGAGAAGGACGAATCTGAAGGAAGAATGTAAAGAGAAGAGAAAAACTGTGAAAATACAAGATATCTTTTGTTGGTAATGAGAAGCCATGGAAACATAGAAGAGACATTCACAGAAGGCAGGAATATAAAGAAGAAAAAGAATTTTTATAATTATTTATTATTAACATCATTGGAATTTTGTAGATTTTCCAACTGTGAATTTATCACAGGTCAAACCGTTCTAACATATGTGTTCATATACTTAAGTAAATAGTAGCTAGATAAATTTGCGTGTGTCTGTGCTTGTGTATGTCTGTTTATAAATTGTTTGTCTATGTACATATTTTTTTGTTTCACTGATTGGATTGGCAATCATATTTCTTCTAATTTGTGTGAAATTCTCCTTGGTTCTTCTCTTACCATTGATGTACTTGTAAAAGGATTTCTTATTCTCTTTTACTGCAGTGGCCAATCTGAGTTCAAGTTGGGCTTTCGCCTTCCTAACTTCCTCCCTGCATGCCTTTGGAACTTCCCTGTAAACTCTCCAAGTAGCCTGTCCCTTCTTCCAGAGGACACAAACTCTCTTTTTCTTCCAGAAATAACAATACAATAGTTCCCAGTTCATTCACACCGGTCTTCTCCCCCTACAGCTTGCCTTACGGCATTCACGGATAGCCTGATGTTGTGCCTTTAAGATTTCTATCTCGAGGAGCATCCAGGCTTCCTGGACCCCTTTACCCTTAAGGAGCGACTCCCAAGGGACCCGTGCTACAAGCATCCTGAACAGGTCAAAGTCCACCCTCTGGAAGTTCAAGATAGCAGTTTTGCTAGTCACCCTTCTGACACTTCCAAGAACAGAGAATTCTACAATTCCATGGTCGCACTTCCCAAGACAGTCCCCAGCTTTCACATCTCCCACCAGTTCTCCTCTGTTAGTGAAGAACAGGTCTAGCAGGGCGCCACCTTTGGTAGGCTCTTGTACCAACTGTGTAAGGAAGTTATCTTCCACATGCTCTAGAAACCTCTTGGACTGCTTCCTCTGCTCTGTATTATATTTCCAACATATATCAGGGAAGTTGAAGTCTCCCACAAGAACAAGTGCTGGTGATCATGCAACTTCGGCAAGCTGCTCATAGAATGCTTTGTCCATCTCTTCGTCCTGATTAGGCAGTCTGTAACAGACCCTCACCAAGATGCTGCCCCTTCAGGCCTTCCCCCTGATCCTTACCCGTATACACTCAACTTTATCATTCCCAACCCCAAGCTCTTCAACATCAAAACAGTCTTTAATATAAAGGGCCACACCACCACCCTTCCTTCCTCATCTATCCCTTCTAAAGAGCTTGTAGCCATCCATCACATCACTCCAGTCATGCGAGTGGTCCCACCATGTTTCGGTAATAGGAACTAGGTCATAGTTAGCCTGCCGCATGATCACTTCCAGCTCCTCCTGCTTGTTGCCCATGCTGCGTTCATTGGTGTAGATGCACTTCAGCCAAGTCCTCTGCCTCACCCCCAGCTCAAGCATTGATCCCCTGGGCTCATCTCTTGTGAGCCCTGTTTTGTCCCCTTCCCTGTCGTAGCTAGTTTAAAGCCCCGCTAGCTCCTGCACTAGGATTTGTTGCCCTCTTTGAGATAGGTAGGTTCCACGGATGGACAACAGGCCAGGGGCCAAGTAAACTGCCCCATGATCAAAGAACCCAAAGTTTCTGCCTCGACGCCAGCCTCTGAGCCACTTATTTATTACTTGGGCTTTCCAAGCCCGCTCCGTGTCCCTCACTGCACCTGAAAGTATAGAACAAAAGATCACTTGCGCTCCCGCTCCTTGAACTAAATGCCCTAAACCCCTGAAATCTCTTTTCATAGTTCGTAGGCTTCTCTGAGCAATTTCATCACTGCTCAGTTGAACTATGAGTAATGGAAAATAATCAGTGGACCTAACTAGCCTTGGGAGTTTCCTGGTTATGTCCCTGACCCGGGCCCTAGGAAGGCAGCACACTTCTCGACAGCTCAGGTCCTGTCGGCATATGAGGCCCTCTGTTCCTCTGAGAAGGGAGTCATCCACCACAACCACCTTTCTTTCTTTCCTGACAAAGGCAGTCTCAAGGCGTGCGGGTGACCACCTCATCTTAGGGTCCCTCCTAGGCAGATCCTCCATTGTCTCACCACTCACCTCCCTTTCAATTTCCAGCATCTGAAACCTGTTGCTTAGAGGGAGCTGGGGAAGTGGGCTAGGCAGGCTGGGGGAGCTCCTGTGAGTTGGGACTCTCTTCCAACCCTCCTCATCAGTCAGGTCTGTCTGACTGTGACAGGGTAGGGGGTCAACCACTTTTCTGGGGATATCTCCCTGGCACCCTTCCCTCTGGCATACCAGCGAGTCACTCTACCAGTCAATCTCCCATTCACACTCCCTGATGGTCCTTAGTCTCTGCACCTCTTCCTTGAGCTCTGCCACCAGGCTGAGCAGCTCATCCACCTGCTCACACTTCACACAGCTGGAATCCCTGCCACCCTCCTCAGGCAGTAGCACACTCAGGCACTCCCTGCAGCCGGAGACATGAACAGCTACATTTCTGGGCAGGCCCTCCATTTGAGTCACCACAGTCTTCTTGGAATAAGCCCACTGTCTGGCGGAGACCGTGTTTAGGCTTGCAGTCTCAGAGACTGCCAAAAGGAAAGCCAGTCTCCTGAGCAAGGAGGGACAGTACTTACAGTCCTCATCACTTGACCCACCACCCACAGCTGCAACACAGTATGGGCAGTGTGGGCTGTGCTCACTCACTGAACTCTCAGTAGGCAGTGACAACAGCTACTCACCTGCAGTGCTGTGTGCTCTCCCCGAAGCTATTTAAAGCTTATCACCAGGTGCAAACGTCAAGGGCGGGTGATGACACGTTCCTAGGGTGTTTAAACTGCCAGCTCCACCCCTGCTGACTCAGGAGCCCACCCACAAGCTGCCAGCTCCTCAGTACAAGTGCAGCATTATTGCTGGCTTCAAAAAAGCCTTAAAAAGAGCTTTTTTGTTGGCCTTTTTTACTCCAGATCCCTTGCTCAGTGCAGTGTTACCTGCTCTGAAGCTAGTCGCCACAGCAAAATGATAAGTTTTGATATATTGGTAAGTTAGAAACTGAAAAACATTGTGCTGGTTAAAATGGATTAAAAATGAGGAGTCTGTAGTGTTCTCACCTTTCAGATCATTTTAACATCTGCATATAATATGGAAAATGTGTTTGTACCTCATTTCTTGCACAAACATTGCATGTGGTATTGTACAGCGCCAGGAAAAGCCAAGAGCTGTGAGCAACATAATTGCCAAACAAAACCAAAATGGTTGGATTTACCAAACAAAACTATTACTAAGTATGCATTAAAAAAAAAAAAAAAAAAAAAAAAAAGAATTCACAACTTGTAAAATACACTGCACTCTAACATTTTTAACATCCAGTTGTCTTCTCTTTTAAAACCACATTATAACACAACATTCTGATTTTTTGAAAATTTGTAAAAGACAGATAGTGTTTGCCTTGACTTGAAACTAAGAAAGAGTTACTGTTTGTCTTTCCCAAGATGTTAAGGACTATTTAAAAATTATTAATAGATCATTTATTTATTCACATTCTCTGATCTAGGTGTCCATAATCCAGTTCAAATATATGAATGAAAAGACATAAAAATTATGAACAATGGGAGATAGATAATGATTATATTAGAAAGAAATTACTGTAAGCTTGGTCTAAGTTCTGAAGCTTGGTAGGTGTTCTAGAGCTCAGTTTGGACTGAAGGTTTCTGAACTTCACACTCTGTCTCATTGCCTCAATTTCATAGTGCTCTGCTTATAATTTCTAGTTCAGTCTTTAGAAATGTTTGGCCAATACCCAAGGCTAAAAGTGACATATTTAACTTATGTAACAAGGATAATGTTTGGCATTTGTGTGCTTTCCTTCCATCCCTGTCCCCCCCCATGTTGATTAGATTGTTGCCGTTCCATCAACAAGATCTTCTTGTGAAGATCTATGACCAAGCTATGCATTATAATGGTTAACAAATTTTTGCTTACATAAAGTTGACTAACAGAAAGTCCCATTAAAGCAAAACAGATATCCTGCTGCACACTCACTCCACAATGCTTTGTTTACTGTTTTTAGTGTGTCGAATATTCATCTTCATATTGGCACTTTTAATATAAAAAAGATATAAATGTACAGCCACCAGTGTATTCTTACAATAATTGTTCACAGTGAGATAGTACTTCCTCATCTGAATTCTTCCAGCACTCTTTTCAAAATGACACATCTGTCTTCTGTAAAGGTACACCTTCAGAATAAGATTTAAAATAGCCAATCATTTGTTTAGTGACTTCCAAGTGTCAGCTTCCGGACGTAGTGCATCCATGAGGCATCCAAGCTGATGAGTAATAAACACCTCTTTGTATATGAGATGAAAATTAAAGACAATACAGTTACAATTTTGTGCCAATTAATTAGTCTCAGTAAAACAACAAGATAGCATTAATATTATATTTAATAGTCACTTGACTGCTTCAAAACCTCAGTCGGGATATACATTTTATGAAGGAAGACTAAAGCTGGTTCATCGTGAAGAAATAATGGCTACAAAATGCCTCAGCAGTTTCTATGCAGAAAGTGTCTCTGGTAGATTTAAGTCATTTCCTCCATCTCTTGATGAACACACTCACATGATTTTGACCGACGTACCAGTGTTGAAAATGTAGCAAGCAAGAAGTTAGAAAATTAGCAATTGCAGAAGTTAGAAAAGTTGCCTCACTGCTCCTCTTAACCACAAAATGCAAAGACAGTGGCATAACTACTGTAATAAAAAAAAAAAAAAAAAGGAAAGAAAGAAAATAACAATAATGAATTAAGAGACCCGAAGCATCTGCATTCTCATCGTCACTTCTAGCATCACAAAGAAAATCTATATGGCAAGCAGAAAACAAAACTATTTTTTTCTCTGAGACTACAACCTTGTATGCAAAACTGGAAGCAAGATTTCACGGTGCACCAAAAGAAAATTAAAAATTAAACTTATGCAATGAAATTTCCATAAGACAGTTTTTTCATTCCACATGGTTACTGACTCATGCTGCCAGGAAGAAGATGTTCAAAACACATATGGATCGAATATAACAAAATTTATTAGAAACAGACCTGAGTTGCAAATCTGAAATTTGCATCTGGATGTTAACCTATTTATCTATTTATGTTTTAAAAGTGTCATGTCAAACAACCCAGTAAATGCCTCTATAGACTACTCTAATGCATAATAAACTGCAAACTTCAATAAAGGAGTATCTTTCCTTTAGAGAATTTGGCACTGAAATACTTTCCAAAAATGAAATGCAAGTTGCTTTTTCTACAGTTCTATTTTTTTTTTTTTTTCCAGCGTTGAGCTAACAAAAATAAGTATGGACAATAATTATGCAGTTTTTATAATATCACACATGAATATCACTGTGAAATCTTAGGGCAGGCTTTCAGAAGTCTTCATTTTCCATCTTGATAAATAAGCAGGCATTTAAATTTTAAGAAACAGCAGTCCTTGCCAACAGAATTAGATAGTAACATTTCTGATCAGTGCAATGAATCTGTAATATACGTAGGTAATGCCAGTATAGTACTGCCTGTTACATTACATTGGACAGTGAGGTGGGTTGAGAACTGGCTGGCTGGCAGAGCACAGAGGGTTATTGTTCACGGTGCAGAGTCTGATTGGAGACCTGTAACTAGCGGTGTTCCTCAGCGGTCGGTGCTGGGTCCGGTCTTGTTCAACATCTTCATCAATGACCTTGATGAGGGGATAGTGGCCACCCTCAGCAAGTTTGCTGATGATACGAAGTTGGGAGGATTGGCTGACACGCCTGAAGGCTGTGCTGCCATTCAGTGAGACCTGGACAGGCTGGAGAGCTGGGCGGTAAGAAATCAGATGAGGTTTAACAAAAGCAAGTGTAGAGTCTTGCA
This sequence comes from Pavo muticus, assembly GCA_016647715.1. Classification (NCBI taxonomy): domain Eukaryota; kingdom Metazoa; phylum Chordata; class Aves; order Galliformes; family Phasianidae; genus Pavo; species Pavo muticus. The sequence goes on from JACDJE010002429.1 coordinate 321,590, forward strand.
CCTAAGGAGGAATAATTGCATGCAGTGGTACAGGTTGGGGGATGACCTGCTGGAGAGGAGCTCTTCAGAGAGGGACCTGGGTGTCCTGGTGGATGACAGGTTGACCATGAGCCAGCAGTGTGCCCTTGTGGCCAAAAAGGCCAATGGCATTCTGGGCTGCATTAAAAAGAGCATGGCCAGCAGGTCGAGGGAGGTGATCCTCCCCCTCTACTCTGCCCTGGTAAGGCCTCATCTGAAGTACTGTGTCCAGTTCTGGGCTCCCCGGTACAAAAAAGACAGGGATCTCTTGGAAAGAGTCCAGCGGAGGGCCACAAAGATGGTGAAGGGCCTGGAGCATCTCCCCTATGAAGAAAGGCTAAGTGAACTGGGTCTGTTTAGCCTTGAGAAAAGAAGACTGAGAGGGGACCTGATCCAGGTCTATAAATATCTAAGGTGTGGGGGACAAAGTGGCGAGGCCAGACTCTTTTCAGCAGTGTGTGGAGACAGGACAAGGGGAAACGGCCAGAAACTGGAGCATAGGAAGTTCTGCACCAAAGTGTGCAAGAACTTCTTTACGGTGAGGGTGACAGAGCACTGGAACAGGCTGCCCAGGGAGGTTGTGGAGTCTCCCTCTCTGGATATATTCAAGACCCGCCTGTACACTGTGAGAATCCTTCTTTGTTTTTCTGGCTCAAAGCTTGCTTCCTGAGGTGTTTCTTGTGATAAGACCCTAACTGATTTATTGAGAAGGCAAGTGATGGGTGCTACTGTGTGAAAATCAGCATCTCTTTGTGGACACCTTCCTCCAGAGCCGTTTGTCTCCGGAAGAGAGTGCTTAGGAGTGTTTACTGGTGGAAGATCTGGCCTGTGACTAAATAGCTCCAGCTTAGTGTGGGAAAACTGGGGAATGGTACCATCGTGTCCTGTGAAAAACAGGATGCAGATGGGCATCCCTGCTCCCTCTTATCTGCTGGCAATGCCCGGAAGATGGGAACAAAGGAGTTTCTGCTGAGATCCCAGAGCCAGGAGCTGTCACTCCAAGGAGAGCTGACTCAACCACTTTGGTTTTGAGCTGTCACTCCAAAGAAAGCTGACTCAACCACTTTGGACTTATAAATAAGTTTGTACTACCGTTGAAAAATCATCGTCGTTGTCATCAACAGAACAACAACGCCCAACGACCCACCTCTACTGAAGATCAATGACTGAGCTGCGAACCTCGCTGGATCCATGGTGGTGACTATCTCCCTCTTGCTTCCTATAAAGACTCCTTGCTTCTATTTCCTATCTTTCCTATCGCCCACCTTCCCTTCCCCATCACCTTAATTCGTAATAGCGTCCGTCCTCCTCTTTCCCATCTCCCTGACTAAGATTTGTAATAAACTGGTCGGACCAACATTTGAACCGTTGTTTCTTAATCTCACGTTGGGTGTACATACATTAAAAGAACCTCATCTCCCTCCTATAAATTGGAGCGAGACAACACCTACCTGTGCGACCTGGTGTAGGAACCTGCTTTGGCAGGGGAGTTGGACTCGATGATCTCTGGAGGTCCCTTCCAACCCCTATGATTCTGTGATTCTGTGATTACCTGTTCTATTTGAATGCCAGGCTACTGTGCTCCTCTCATGCGCGTGTTCCACTGAGTCTTGTTTGTATTCCAAAACTCTTAAGAGGTTACTTGGTCTGATTTGAGTTTCTGGATACTGTTCACTCTTTAATTGCTTCTCCAAGTTTTCCATCTGGTACATCTAGAGTTTTTCTGCCCACTGGATTTTAGGTGTGTGTCCCAACTGTGTCACATATGAAAGTATGAGAGACAGTGTTCTGGTTTCAACTGACACGCTGTTAATAGAGGGTAGATTCAAGGAGGGTAGATTTAGGTTAGATATAAGGAAAAGCCTTTTACAGTGAGGGTGGTGAGGCACTGGAACCAGCTGTCCAGAGATGTGGTTGATACTCCATCCCTGGAGACTTTCAAGGCAAGGCTGGACCAGGCTCTGGGCAACCTGATCTAGCTGTGGATGTCCCTGTTCAGTGCAGAGAAGTTGAACTAGATGGCCTTTAAAAGTTCCTTCCAACTCTAAGGATTCTATGATTCTATGATTCTAATAGCACACCAATGTCTTGGCTGTTTCTGAGTGATGACAGCATGCCTGAATTCAGGCCACTTGTTGGGAAAGAGTCACAACATTTAGAGCATGGCAGGAGGGGGTGGAGCAGAAATTGCATAGCCTCTATTTATATTGTTATCATTGCATTTTTGTTTCCATTTTCCTCTTCTATCTCAGTAAATAGCTTTTATCTCAACAAAATAATTGGAATTTATCCAATTGTCTCCCTCACTCCACTTTTGGGGGAAGTGAGCAAACAGCTATGTGATGCTGAGCTGCTGCTGGGTTAAACCACAACATGTGGATACAGATGCTTCTGCAGAACTTATTTTACTGGTATAACCAACTATGCTGAAATAGAAATTTGCATCAATAGAGCTTAGAGCTACATGACTGAGGATCTAGGAGAGGAAGAAATAAAATGAATTTCCCTATTGTACACTTCTGAACGTGAATTTGAGCCATGACTGCTCTTTAGAGCACAGTATGGGCTCAGGCTAATGAAATGAAGGTCCACATCAACCTACTAGAATTTCATTCCTCCAGCAAGAGGTGAGCATACAGAGACTGCAGAAAGTTATGTCAAGGCATGTAGCAGTGGAAAAGCTTCCTCCTGCAACCCAGGGAAAATACTATTTCCTCTGCCTTGTAAAGGACTGCCATCGAGCCCTTCTATAGGCTACTTAGGATCATCTAACCCATCTCTACAACACGAAGACCTGCAGTACTCTCTGAAAGATGAGAATATTGGAGTTCACTGTGGTGGGTTTCTTTCTTTTTCTTGAATGTAAGCCTATTTGAAAGATTTGCTTTCAGTGTCACCATCACTGAAATGACGCTTGGTGAAAGGAGACAGTATTTGTTCTTTTGCACAAATGCACCTTCTCATTTTCTCAGTGGGTAATTCCAAATGTATTAAATTAAGAAAAATATACAATATGCAAAGAGGCAAATAGAAAGAACTATTATTGCACAGGTTCTGTAATAATCTACATAAGAATTTTAAGCAGAACAAGTTAAAAGGCAAAGTCTTAAGGCTGTATGGAAAAAAACACTGTTTTCAAAGCAACACAAGGCATAAAGGAGATTTTTATAGTTGATTTTTATAAAAATTTCAGAGTTTCAAAACTGATGCAAATGATTTTTTTTTTAATTATTTTAATGGAGGAAATTCTCAATTGATACAAAATTGTTAGTTAAAATTTTTGTCGATGACCTCGACAGTGGGATCGAGTGTACTTTCAGCAAATTTTCTAGTGACACCAAGCTGAGCAGAGTAGCTGATACAAAAGAAGGAAGGGATGCCATCCAAAGGGACCTGGACAAGCTTCGGAAGTGGGCCCACATGAACCAAGTGAGCAAGTACAAAGTGCTGCTTCTGGGTTGGGGCAGTACCAGATATGTGTACGGACTGGGAGAAGAACTCATTAAGAGCAGCCCAGATGATGAGGACTTGGGGGTCCTGGTGAATGAAAAGCTGGGCATGAGCCTGCGGTGGTTGCTTGCAGCCCAGAAGGCCAACAGTATCCTGGGCTGTATGAAAAGAGATTGACCCGCAAGGAGAGGGAAGTGATTGTCCCCCTCTACAGTGCGCTTGTGAGATAAGATTTATGTTAGATGTTAGGCAGAATTTTTTTACTCAGAGGATAGTGAGGCACTGGAACAGGTTGCCCAAAGAAGTTGTGGATGCCCCATCCCTGGGATGTTCAAGAATAGGTTGGATGGGGCTTAGGGCTATAGGGTCTCATGGGAAACAACCCAGCCCATGACAGGGAGGTTGGAACTAAATGGTCTTTAACATCCCTTCCAACCCATCCCATGACTCTATGAAAATCCAGATTCATTCAAAGTATATTTCTTTTGATTGAAATTTCCCAAACGAACTTTTTAATTTCTGGACTGGGCTTCAAGATGAGATATATATATCAGAAAATCTCTAATTAATGTACTTTTCTGAACCATGGAATCATGGACAGGACCTTTAAGATCATCTGGTCCAACCATTCCACTACCACCAATATTACCCACTAAACCTTGCCCCTAAGTACCACAACTCCAAGTTACTTGGACACCTCCAGGGATGTGGACTCGACCTCTTCCCTGGATAGCCTGTTCCAGTTCCCAACCACTCTTTCAGAGAAGTTTTTCCTAATATCCAATTTGAGTCTTCCCTAGAACCAAGACAAGGTCATTACCTCTCATCCTATCACTAGCTGCCTAGGAAAAGAGGCTGACCCGGCCTCACCACAACCTCTTTTCAGATAGTTGTTGAGAATGATGCGGTCTTCCCTGAGCCTCCTCTTCTCCAGACTAAAGAATGTCAGTTCCCTCAGCCATTCCTCATAAGACTTGTGATCCAGACCCTTCACCAGCTTTGTTGCCCTTCTTTGGACATGCTTAAACACCTCAGCGTCCTTGTTGTGTGTGGACCAGTCACCTCCCTGCTCCCGCTGACTACACTATTTCTGATATAAGCCAGGAAGCTGTTGGCTTTCTTGGCCATCTGGGCACACTGCTAACCGATGTTCACCTGAGAGCTGACCAAGATCACCAGATCCTTTTCCATCATACCACCTTCCAGCTACTCTGCCCCAATCCTGTAGCACTGCATGAGGTTGTGACCAAAGTGCAGGACCTGGCACTTGCTCTTGTTGAACTTCGTCCCACTGGCCTCAGTCCAGCTATCCAGCCTGCCCAGATCCCTCTGTAGGGCCTTCCTAACTCCAGGCAGATTGACGCTTCCTCCCATCTTGGTGTCATCTGCTAACTTACAGAGGGTGCACTCAATGCCCTCCTCCAGATCATCAATAAGGATACTAAACAGGACAGGCTCGAATACCGGCCCCTGAAGAACACTACTCATGATTGGTCGGCTGCTGGATTTAACTGCATTCGCCACCACTCTCTGGGCCCAGCCCTCCAGCCAGTTCTTTACCCAGCAATGAGTGTACCTGTCTAAACCATGGGCTGCCAGCTTCTCCAGGAAAATAGTGTGGGAGACAGAGTCATAGGCTTTGCTGAAGTCTAGGTAGACTACATCCACAGCCTTTCCCTCATCCACCAAGTGGGTCACATGGTCATGGAAGGAGATGAAGTTGGTCAAACAGGACCTGCTATGCTGGCTAGGCCTGATCCCCCATTTGTCTCACACATGCTGTGTGGAACATGATCTGTTCCATAACCTTCCCTGACAGCAAGGTCAGAATGACAGGCATGTAGCTCCACAGATCCTCCTTATGACCCTTGTTGTAGATGGGCATCACATTAGCAAGTGATCCCAGTTGTCTGCGACCTCTCCAGTTGGCCAGGAACACTGATAGAAGGTGGAAAAAGAATTTGATAATCAAGTCTGCCAGTTCCCCCAGCACTTTTTTGTTGATCCCATGTGGCTGCATGGACTTATGTCAGTTCAGGTGGAGTAGCATGTAATTAGATGTTTTTACCTGAATCATGGGGAATTTATGCTGCTCCCCACCTCGGACTTACAGGTCAAGTGGCTGCATACCCTGAGGATGAGTGGTATGACTATTAAAGACAGATGTGAAGAAGACATTGAGAACCTCAGCCTTTTCCTTATCCTTAGAGATCACATTCCCTACTGCACCTAGGAAGGATGGAGAGTTTCCCTAGCCCTCCTCTTACTGTTAATTTATTTGTAAAAACTTTTTTTTGTCTTCTTTTTCTACAGGGGTCAGGTTGAGCAGATGCTGGGCTTTTGCTTTTCTAATTTTCTCCCTGCATATCCTAGAAACCTGTTTTTATTCTCTCCAAGTTGCTTGTCCCTTCTTCCACAAAAGGTAAACTCTATTTCTCTCCTGGAGTCTCAGCAAAAGTTACCTGATTAGCTATGCTGGACTTCATCCCTGCCAGCTGATCTTACTGTCCACTGGGATAGCCTGCAATATTATCTACTTCCAACCACCTTGCCATGGGAAGGCCATAAAATTTGCCAGGCACTATTTGCTTTTAATGAAGCTGAGTTGGCTATCATTTACATCCTTGTTTTCCATGTGCCTTAGCATAGTTTCCGGGAGGATCTGCCCCATGATCTTTCAGGGTACAGAGGTAAGACTGACTGGCCTATAGTTCCTACATTCCTGCATTAAAAATGTGGGTTATGTTTCCTTTTTCCCAGACAGCCAGTAGAGGGATTTAAACCTGAATCTGAAGCTTTAATCAAGATAAACAACTGCAAACACACGAATGATGTAGTGGCCTACAAAGCAACGAGAAACAGGAGAAACAGAGTGCACTAAACAGAAATTTCTAGTGAGAAATTTTCATCTACACAAATAATTGCATATTTTTTTCCAATGGAGGTGAAAAGGCAAGGCAAGGCAAGGCAAGGAAAAGGTCAAGTGAAGCAACAAGAAGAAAGGAAAAAGGGAAGGAAAAATGGAAGTAAAGGATCAGGGAAGGTCAGAGGTTCAGAGAATAATCTCACTGAAGGTAGGGATGAATTCTTATTAGCATAATTAGCATTTTGACAATCTATTTTGGGAAACTTGTGGTTGGTTTTCAATTCATTTTAGCCGTCAGAGTGAAAACTATATGCATTTCATAGGTATTTTGGATTCCTGCTAAGTCCAGTCCAGTCTTGTTTCCTTGAAGTAAAGGGAAGATTTCTTTCTTCAATTCCAAGAACAATGTTGTATTACATATAAATGAAGAAATAGTTCAGATTGATATTCTTCAGTCATCCAGCAGATACATGAGAACCGTACCTCCCATGCGTAGACATGCAAGCACATATGAAAGCAAATGAAAAGATCACATTTTTTTGGATGTGAGTACAGGTAAGACATAATGCTACAGAAAAATTCCAGAAAGAAATGAATGAATGAATAGTATACAGTCAAGAAGCGCTTAAATTTTTTTTCAGGCATTTTGTCTCATTTGCATGGTTGCCTTTATCATACTTGTGTCAGCAAATTCATCATGTCTCTACTGTCTCTGTAGGGGAATTTTCCATTATATGTACGTACAAATGACTAGAAAATCCTAAGAATTCTGAGGCAGAGGGAACAAAATTATGAGTAGGGATATTGCTGAAACGTACTTGAAATATCTTTTTTAAAAAATCAATTTTATAATGAAATGTTTTCAAAGGCTAAGGAGATTTTGCAGACATCAGCACCAAGAAAAAACTTGAAGAAATATTATTTTTCTGTTACATTTTTTTCTGTTATAGTTTCAATACAAGTCCTCAGTAAATCCACTGTTTTGTAACCACTGGCTGATAACCATCCCCAGTGGATGGGAATGTAAAAGCAGAAGGCAGCCCTGACTGCAGTAAAAATGAAAAGGTGGAATTTAGGATTCTGTGTGGACAGAGCAGAGAAAAATGCAAGATCACAGTCTTGAGCTTCAGTAGAGCAGACTTCAGCCTCTTCAAAGATCTGCTTGAAAGAGTAAGGCTCTGGAAGAAGAGGGATCCAAGAAAACTGGATAGTCAAGAACCTTGTCTTCCAAGCTCAAGAGCAGTCCCTCCCAATGAGCAAGCTGTGACTCAAAAATACCAGAAATCTTGCTTAGATAAAAATAGGAGATCCTTGACAAATTCATATGGATAATGTGGAAGCAGGTAGAAGGAGTGTGGGGGGAATACAGATATGTCCAAACATGCAGAAATGTTGTTATCAAATCCAAATCCCACCTGGAGTTGTATCTGGCAAGGGATGTCAAGGGCAACAGGAAATGCATATGTAGCAAAAGGAATACTTGGAAAAATGTGAACTGGTTGGTTCACATCGGTACAGTGGCCTTGCTGGTACAGGATCTAAAAAAGATTGAAGTACTGAGTAACTTCATCTTGTCCTTTACTAGCAAGACTGGTCTTCAGGAATCCAAAATCCTGGAAACAAGGAAAGTCTGGAGCATACACTTAGTGTGAGAAAATGCTATCAGGGAGTGCTTAAGCAAACTGGATATGCATACCTAAGCCTATGTATGCACCATTTATGGAAAGGATGCACCCATGAGTGCTGAAGGAATTGGCAGATATTATTTCAAGGTCATTCATGGTAATCTTCTAATGATTGTGGCAATTTTCAGAAGGACTTGAAGACTGAAGGACAGAAAAGGTAACATTTATCTTCTAGAAGGACAAGAAGAAGGTGGCTGAGTTCATAGAATGGTTTGGGTTGAAAGAGATCATGAAGAGCATCTAGTTCCAAGCCCCCTCCTATTTGCAGGATTGCCACCCAATAGATCAGGCTGCCCAGAGCCACATCCAACCTGGCTTTAAATGCCTCCAGAGATGGCACATCTCCAGCTTCTCTGGGCAACAAGTTCCAGTGCCTCACCACCCACTGAGTAAAGAGTTTCTGCCTCACATCAAACCTAAATCTCCCATCTTTTAGTTTAAAGACATTCTTTACTATCAGACCACGTGAGAAGTTCATCTCTCTCCTGTTTACATGCTCTCATTAAAGTATTGGAAGGCCACATTGAGGTCTCCCTGGAGCCTTCTCTTCTACAGGACAAATAAGCCATTTTGCCTCAACCTTGCTTTAGACGATAGATTCTCCAGCCCTCTGATCATCTTTGCGGTCTTCTCTGTATATACTCCAAGGAGAATTTCCATCCCCATGGAGAATTTCCATCCATCCTTAATTTTATGCAGCAGGGAATGTGACCACTGAGGATAAGGAAGAGGCTGAGGTTCTCAACGACTTCTTTACATCTGCCTTTAATAGTCAGATCAGTTATCCTCAGGGCACTTTATGCCCTGACCTGGGTGTCTGGGATGCTATGCAGAATACACCCCTGGTGGTTCAGGTAGAGACAGTTAGAGAGCTCATCCTCCATCTGGACTGTCACAAGTCCATGGAACCGGATAGCCTCCATCCTAGGGTGCTAGGGGGCAGGTGGAGGTGACTGCTGAGCTGCTTTCCTCCGTCTATCGGCTTTCTTGGTTATCTGGAGAGGTCCCAGAGGATTGGAGGCTTGCCACTGTGACTCCCATCTACAAGAATGGCCGTAAGGAGGATCCAGGGAACTACGGGCCTGTCAGCCTGACCTCGGTACCAGGGAAAGTTATGGAGCAAATCATCTTGGGTGAGATCACACGCCATGTGCATGGCATCCAGGGGATCAGGCCCAGACAGCATGGGTTCATGAAAGGCAAGTTGTGCTTGACCCACCTCATCTCCTTCTATGACCGTGTGACCAGACTGGTAGATGAGGGAAAGGCTGTTGATGTCGTCTACCTAGACTTCAGCAAAGCCTTTGACACAGTCTCCCACAGTATTCTCCTGGGGAAACTGGCTGCCCGTGGCCTGGACAGGTATACTCTTCTCTGGGTAAAGAACTGGCTAGAGGGCCATGCCCAGTGGGTTGTAGTTAATGGAGTTAAGTCCAGCTGGTGACTCATTACAAGTGGTGTCCCCCAGGGATCGGTACTGGGGCCCATCTTGTTTAATGTCTTTATTGATGACCTAGATGAAGGGATTGAATGTACCCTCAGTAGGTTTGCAGATGACACCAAGTTGGAGTGGTCAGGCACTGGAATGGCCTGCCCATGGAGGTGGTGGAGTCACCGTCCCTGGTGATGTTTAAGAGGGGTCTGGATGAGGTGCTACGAGATATGGTTTAATAGCTTAGTGGGTAGTAGTGGTAATGGGAGGACAGTTGGAGTAGATGATCTTGTAGGTCCTTTCCAACCTCGTGATTCTATGATTCTATGATTCTACTCCGAAAGCTCTACATCTTTCTTTCTTGAGGGCCCCAAGCCTGGATGCAGTACTCCAGACAGGCCCTCTAGAATTGTTCATTGTAGAACAGAGGCAGGACAATCACTTCCCTCTCCTTGCGGGTCACTCTCTTTTCATTCAGCCCAGGATACTGTTGGCCTTCTGGGCTGCAAGCAACCACCGCAGGCTCATGCCCAGCTTTTCATTCGCCAGGACCCCCAAGTCCTCATCATCTGGGCTGCTCTTAATGAGTTCTTCTCCCAGTCCGTACACATATCTGGTACTGCCCCAACCCAGAAGCAGCACTTTGTACTTGCTCACTTGGTTCATGTGGGCCCACTTCCGAAGCTTGTCCAGGTCCCTTTGGATGGCATCCCTTCCTTCTTTTGTATCAGCTACTCTGCTCAGCTTGGTGTCACTAGAAAATTTGCTGAAAGTACACTCAATCCCACTGTCTAGGTCACTGACAAAGATGTTAAAGAGAACCAGTCTGAAGACTGACCCCTGGGGAACACCACTTGTGACCAGCATCTACCTGGCTGTAGATCCGTTTATCAGAGCCCTCTGTCTCTAACCATCCAATCAAATCCTCATTCACTGTAGACTGGTATACATTCAGCCTCATGAGCTGGTTTAGGACTCACTCTGCTCTTTCGGTGGGCTGGATTTTGCTTCCCCAGGCCTACTTAGATATTCAGGGACATGAGAGGCATGGGAAGCCCAACATCCAGTGAAGAGTGAGGCAAATAACTTGTTGAGTACCTCATCCTTCTCCATGTTTGTTGTAGCCAATTCTCCCTTATCATTCATCAGAGGAGATACGCTTTCCTTTGGCTGTCTCTTCTGACCAATGCAACTATAGAACACCTTGTTATTTTTCACATCCCTCACCAAGTTCAGTTCCATAAAAAGGATCTATAGATCTACAGGCTACATTGCCTCACCTTTATTCCAGGGAAAGTGATGGAACAGCTAAACTTGAAAACCATTTGCAGATGCATGAAAGACATGAAGATTATTAGGCAGACTCAGCATAGATTCATTAAGTGAGAATAATACTTGACGAACCTAATAACTTTCTACAGTAAAATAGGTTTCACAGATGAAAAGGCAGAACTAGGTGTAGTTTGTCTTAACTTCACTCTGGTAGCAGGTGATGGAGTTACTAATCCTTGAAAATATTTCTAGATATTTGAAAGTAATGAAAATGTTTGAGTGTAGTCAACATAGATTCACAAAGGGAAAATCATAAGTAACCATCTGATAACAGTTTTTGATGAAATTACTGGCTTGGTAGATGAAGGAAGAGCAGTTGATATTGTCTGCCTTGACCTCAACACTGTTTCCAGGAAGATCATGATAGAGAACCTTATTACATATGGGCTGGATGAGCAGACAGTGAGGTGGATTGAAAATCAGATAAACAGCTGGGCCCAGATGGTGCTGATCAGTGGTGCAAAGTCTAGTTGGAGGTCACTAAGTAGTGTGGTACCCTAGAGTTCAATACTGGCCCCCATCATACTCAACATCTCTTTAATGAACAGGTCAATGGTTGATGGGTCAAGTGTACTCTCAGCAAGTTTGGTGATAATACAAAACTGAGGAATAGCTCATTCACCAAATGGTCATGCTGCCTTTCGGAGAAACCTCAGCAGTTTGGAGAAATGGGCTAAGGACCTCATAGATTTCATGGTGCTCTTGGTGGACATCAAGTTGAATATAATCTAACAATATTTTAAGCTTTTGGTAAAGAAAGTCAATAGTTTATTGAACTGCATTTGAAGGAAGGATTACAGAAAGGCCATACAGTATTCAACTAAATTCTCGGACAGTATATAAATTGAATATTCTTAATTGAAGAGTGTAATCCCACTTTGTTTGTGGAAAACAATGGTCCATCTGACTCAACTACCACAAATGTCTTTTTAAAGAAAAATTTCTACTCAGAAGAAAAATGAAGTAAGTTTCATAGCCGCAGATAACCCATGTACATGTCACTTGACAGAAATTTCCCCTCCAGCAGTGTAATTATGTATACACAACCATAAAACAGGTAATTTTGAAAAAAGGAAGGGGCATTTTTTTCCTCCCTCCATAAACATAGGGACTATAGGATGACAGCTAATTACACACACAAAGAAGCACAGCAGGTAAGTGCTAATTTTGACAGTGTAGCTTTCGTCAGCATCAAGCTACAAATCCATGTGCATGAGTCTGCTAAACTGTGCCAGACAGGCACCCACATTTCACACTGCAGCTTTTTTTCCCATTTATTGCAGTGGACACTGTACATTCATGTTCTGTCCCAGTGAAATTTGGACTTTGCAATCCTTATTAAATCTTAATTATATCTTGATTATATCAGTAGAAGTAGTGCTGTAAGACATGTGATTGGAAATTGCTTACTAACCCTAATTCCTGGCAGTAGCAATTCCAGTATAGGCAGGTAAGAGATAGACCAAAATGTATAACTAGTGAACTGACACTACTTTGAATGTTGTTTTGCATCACAATAAGTTTGCAACCTTTCTTTGCATGTGCTAGCGATTATTATGTTTGTTGCATATTCATGTATGACTTTATGCTATAAGCAGAGTAACAAAATTGTCTCAAGAAAGCCTCATCATTGCCCTGTCTTCAGCATTTGTTTGCATGCAGATCTTTTTTTTCACTTTCCTGAATAGCATTAAGTATTTCTTTTTAACTTTGTATAAATTATAGGCTTCCATTAATTCTTTAGTCTACTTCAGTTTCTCCTTCTTTAGGACCCTAATGCAAGGTCTGCATTATTATGTTTACTTCAGATGATAGAATACATCCTAGTCATTTTGATTGTACTTCTAAACCTATTGGTTCTGCTTTGTCCTTCTTCATGTCACTTATCTCTCATTATTTTCTGGTCAGAGGATGTTAATGATTTGCTGAGGACAGCTACTTATGAAGGCTCGGAGTTCAGATGTTAGCATTTTAATAAATAACCATAAATTAGTATCTTATAATAAAGCTAAATATACATGTTTTACTCAGGAGAGCAGTGCTTCTCTTTCTTCACTTTACTGGAGGTGATGAAGACATATCCAACTTTTTCTTCTCGGATTTAAATGTCTGTTTTGTTTAACAATATTGCTAAAGTTTATAAATCATGCAATCGTAGAATATTCCAGAAGGATAATCAAATCCTGGCTCCACATAAGACCACCCAAAATTCAAACTGTATTTCTGAGAGCATCGTCCTTGAACTTTTTAAACATCAAAATGCTTGCTGCTGCAACCCTAGGGAGTCTGTTCTGTTCCGCACCTGTATCAGTCCCAGATATTTTTTAGTTGAGTTCCTGCCTAACTATGTGTTCTCATGTATTCTTTTAGTTTATGTTGTTGGTTTAGATAATTGTTAATCTCATTAAATAAATAAGTTTGTTTTGGTCTGCCCTCCCCTAAGGACATGAGGTTAAGGTCACCTTTAAAGTCTGTGCTGAAGATAAATATATTCCTTGTATTTATCCAATTTATCTCATTGCCTTATTTAAGTTATTATGTGTAAGAGAAGTGTTAAGGGGGCTAAGACACTCATTTCTGCAATTACCTGAAATTGCAAATAATACCACTGATATTATGCAATACAGCTTCAATGCTTTGAAAAGAAGAAAAAATAAAAATAACTGTAAGATTGGCCCCAAATCTGAATGTATGGGTCTGAAAAAAACATTGAAAATTCAGGGTATTAGCTTTTGTTAATTTATAAGATCATGATTGCAGACAAAAGTACTGCAGAGAAAATCTGTGATCATATACAAGTAAACATGATTTATTATGCTCCTGCCTTTCAGGAAAAAAATTGTCAGCACTTTTCAACGCTGTTATCTAGACAAGATTATTTAGAAAAAGAATGAGAGAAGGAGGAAGACAGAAGAAAGGAGAGGAGAGGAGAGGAGAGGAGAGGAGAGGAGAGGAGAGGAGAGGAGAGGAGAGGAGAGGAGAGGAGAGGAGAGGAGAGGAGAGGAGAGGAGAGGAGAGGAGAGGAGAGGAGAACAGGAGGGAAGGGGAGGGGAAGGGGAGTGGAGAATGGGAGGGAAGTGGTGAAGGGGAGGAAAGGGGAGGGAAGGGAATGGGAAAGAAGGGGAGAAGAAAAATTGCAAGAAATAGGGCTGAGTAAGAGCCACGGACTGGATGGGTTCATGACTAAAGTATGTATATTATGTATTATATTATAATGTAAACACTCATAACAAGGAAAGTTACAGAAAACTCCTTCTAATGATCAGATCCTTCTCCCACTAACTTGCTGCAGCTTCTAGATTATACATTATTATAGTGTATTATGCAGTTTTAGATCTTTATCACCAAAAACATCAAAGTAGTTGTTTAGGCATAATATATGAATATAACTCAGGGTTAAAGACCAAAGATTACTTAAGACTGAAGTAAATCAAAAACACCAGTAAACATTGTGCTGTTCATTTGCTTCAAGTTGAACTTGTCCCTTCTGTCTTAAAGTACAGTTAATGAGGCAAAGAACTGAAGAGAAAAATCATGATTTGTATATTGTATATGGCCTGTATGTGCATGTGTATGTATTACATCATGTATGTATATATGTATATGTATGTATATCTCAAGTATGTTTTGTGAGGAGCATTAACCTCAGCCATTTGGTTGAAGACAGTAGGCAGAAGACTCATTAACACTTTGTTTCCGTGTAAAACATTAATCGAGTGATCTGACTTGTATTTTCTCATGGAGAATTTCTGAATGAAAGCAGTTTACGTGTTAAATTTCTGGACCAATGCAAGCAGTGTAGAGTTGAATCAAATTTATTATTGAGCTTATTAGAGACTGATTTTGCCTCTTGTCAATCCACACAATGACCTTTGATTTCAGTGCAAGCTGGACAGGGTGCATCCTCTTGGTTTGACTTCAGGCTGATTAATCTCAGTAGTCGCATGAATCAGGAAACCAAGGAAAAGTCAAGAAATTCTGCCCTAGACCACAAGGGAGGTGAGGCACTCTCCACTACAGAAAACAGAGGCAAATCCATTTAAATACAAGCAAAATGCAATTACACATCTGGTAATCAGTGTTGGTGCAGGTGTTGCTGGAATAAGATTCAGGCAGATTAATTATTTACACAGATTATGTCTATGATTTGCAATGGACTTAAGGGAGGCTTCCTGGCAAGGATTGGAGGAGGATTGTTTGTGATTAACTTAAAAGCAAGGATAAAGCAATGCCATTAATAAGTAAATACTGCAGTCTGAATCAACATTTACTAACTGCTTTGTAAAGTCTTGCATGCTGATTGGCTTCACCAGGCAGGATGGAAAAGAGGCAGTGTATGGGGAGGCGAGGTGAGAGGGGGAAGGGAGACAAAGGAATAACTTAGCTGAGTATGCTAAAATTCAGCGTTTGTGTTTTTGCATATCCTATCTGAGAATGACTGTCTCACAGCCAGAGAGTGGGAATGAATTAGAATTCTCTAAACACTGAGATTTTGTTGCCATAATGTTCTTATAGGCATTATAGTGGAAATGAGTATCTGGAGGCAGATTGAAAGACTTGACCTAATGCCCTTCTCTCTCAGCCCTCCAACTTCAATGTAATGAACATATACTCATAATTATTTCTCAAATAGTTTTTATCTAATTTTAAAGTGGATAATTTATAGCACTTGTACAAAAACGCTGTAAGTTTTATTAATATATTCAGCATTAGGAGAACTTTGAGCAGAATATATTTCCTTACTGTTCTATAAAGTTATACATATTTATAATATTAAAAACTCTTCAGTTACTTTAATAATAGCATTCTGTTCCATAGATCTGAATATTAATGTTAATACGTCTGCTGCACAAGAAGGCTATGCACAGGATAACATATATTTTATACTTCCTGCTTTTTGTATATGTGTTTCTGATTTTCATTACTTTGCCTGTAATTAAGATTTGTTTTTTGATTTAAAAAAAAATAGATTCGTAAGCAAGAAATGAAAGCACTGGGAAGAAAACTATTTCTTCATAGCTCTGTAGGACCGAAGACTGGTAGTGCTCAGCATTTATTATGAAAACCTGTAAAGCTGACTGCTGACAGCTGAAGATGCACTGCACCTTGCAGGATCAGATCTTTGAACTGCAAACTGATTTTACACAAAGGTAATACAGTAGCAGTGGAGACAGGGGCAATATGAATATTATTCTCATCTACTCCATGTAGTAACTAAATCAAGTTACTGCTTTCTGAATTCTTTCTCATTTTTATTTCCTTGTCTTATATAACGTGCAGAAAACAACAGAACCCAAGGCTGATTTTGAGAAGGAAATTCTAAAGTAACTAAAAAAAAATCAACAAAAAAAGCATGGTGTCATGTTAAGCTCAGATTTATCATCTGAAAGAGTGGCTGTGGAGAGTGTTCGCTGAAGTGGAATTGTGCTGTTGTAGAGAGTGTAGATGTGCTAAAACTGCATTTGGCAAGTTCACAGCTGTGCATCAGCCACCAAAAGGTTCATATTAGATGTCATCAATAAAACAAACCAAAAATATTTATGCTTTTTGGTGGGTAATATTATATTGTAGATTGTAATACCAGCAATGGAGAGGCTCTATCTACTTACCTTCCCTGACATGCTCTAGTCAAAAAAGACCACAAGTGCTTAAAAACTGTGAAGCAGGTATATAAAGTGTGTGAGCAAGCTGACAATGGCCTAAGACTTGTACATCATCCTCACTGCTCCTGTTTCCAAGCAGTTCTCCCAGCCTTCCTTAAATAAATCAGGGGCCTAATGGCAAGGAGAAGACTTTTGCATGAGTTGCCACACAGCACATCTGACTTTTTGAGCATGACTGTATTTGTATTGAAATCTCCTTCAGTTCTACATGTGTATATTGGTACGTGTGAACCTGTACATATGCCTGTGCCTAGAAAGATGCTTTTGCTGTGTCTCAGGTCATAACAGACAAAAGAAAAATGGAAAGAAAGGACATTCAAAGTCAAATATTTTAAGACATATGATCAACAGATGTTTCTCTTGGTTTCTTTTTACTAAAATGTTGAATCTGCTGTTTACTAAAAAGTGAATCTTTTTAAAGAATCCGAGTCTATGATCTTTAGACAACCCTGTACAATGACCATAAAATGGATTTTGAAGCAAACTAGATGAAATCTGAAAGAGAAGAGTGCAGGGGAGAACAATCATTAAGGAAAACAAAGAGTGCAAGAAGAAAAATATATGTGTGCAAAATCAAGTGCTATTTAGTAATAGGCACAGCAGGAGTAAAAAGACCTGCAGTAAACTGCTGAATAAGGAGCTTCAAAAAGGGATTAAGGGAAACAAATCAGCTTAGCACAAATATAAAATATTAGAGTGGTATGGTGAAAACATAAACATCAAATGAGGATTTACATAAGTGTATGTCCACCCCTTATCCATCTATCGGTTTATGCAGACAAAAACAGCATAATAAATTAAAAAAAAAAAGAAAAAGAAAAAATCCAGAAATTTTGCAAACATTTAAAATGCAATTAACTGAAAATGAAGGGTCAGCAGGGAACCCTATCACTTATCACATATAGTCAAGCTAGCTACACTAGTAATTTGGCAGCTAGCAGCAGCAGGAGTGGGGTGAGGTTTTCTATCAGGACTTGCCCATACTCAGAGGAAAACAAGAGTGCACACTTAGATTTGTAGATAACATTACAAAAGAAATGCAAGGGCTGTAATCCAATTTATTTTTCTTTTATTTCTTCACATGAAACTACTGAGCCATTTTACACAGTATATCTGTTTGTCCTCACACAACATGGAGTCTTGTAGGAAAGGCTTTTTGTTTTGTTGTGAAAAGGCTGCTCAAAAAAGCTAGATTAATAAGGAATAAAGGAAAATAACCTTGGATTAATTTTTCAGCTAAGTAAACATTGAAGAAAAAGTTAGCAATAGTTGAAATATTAATTTCAGTTTTTCACAAAATGAAAAATTAGTATTTCATATCTTAACTATGTATTGATTTAAAAGTTGAATACAAACCTAGTAAAATTAGTAAAAATCTAAATAAACAATTTCTTATATGATGTAAAATGAAAAAAAAATGAAATGAACTATTTTCTTTCTATCTTCTACATACCCACAAGTTGTGATGGTTTGGAGCATTGTTGTTGTTTTTCCTGAAACTGTTAATAATTAAATTTATTCTGAAAATAGGACACTGAGGTTTTAGGATGGAAATTTTGGGGACATTTTTTAGATTCACATACTTTTTAGGGACAGAAATGGCTTTTCTTAAATACTTATAATCTCTACTCACCACTGCGCAGCTGAAATTGCAGGTAGTAGAGTTAGTGAACGAATCACAGAGGACCAAATTGATATGAATATAACAAAATATATATATAGTGCAGTGTAATAATAAAAGTTCTGTCATGAATAAAGCTGGTAAGATTTTCTATACTGATGATTTTAATAGAAAATGTGCTTGCTGATAACCAGAATTTAGGGGGGGGAAATATGGCATACTTTTATTTTGAAGGGGACTTTTCTGTGAGTTGATTTTTTTGTTGTTGTTTTTGTTTTTTTTTAATCCCAGAATCTGGGAAAAAACACAGCTCTTATGCAGAATTACATCATAAAATGCTTTGGGATAAGTCGATGAAATAGAACAAGGAATACATTAGAAAAAAATCCATTTTGGATGGGAAATAAAAATATGATTTATCTTTCATTGAAACCTAAAAAATTTTTCATCTCACCAAAAATAATTCAATGACCTTCTTGCCTAGATTTAGAGCAAAAGTAAGTGTCATGATACTGGATTTTATACCAGATTGAAAGTTTTGATACTAGATTCATATGTGGAGCATTGATTTCTCTTATCTTTCTCACGTAGGAAAAAAAAGATCAACTTTTTTGGACCATTGCCTAAGATATTCTGTAAAGGTTGGTGATAGCAATTCATTACCAAATCAGAACAAGCCCAACAATTACAGAGCACTCATTGAAAAGTGTCTGACGACTAACCCTGTGTAGCGGAGAGAGAGTGATGCAGATAAAGGGTATTTCCTGAAAGTCCCCTTTCTTCATGACAGCTCTGAGCACAATGAAGCCACAAGAATTCTTATATGTCTGAGCTGTGATGTCAAGCATGAAGATTTTTTCAGATGTTTTGCCTTGCTGACCTGATACTCCTACTTTAATCTGAATCCATCTCCTGTTTTGTTACTGTAGGTTGCAGGAAGTTTGGCTTATTTTTCTTTTCTTTTCTTGTAAAAGGAAAAAAAAAAGTGTTTTTATTAATTGGTGAAATAAGAGTTTAAAATATCTGAAATCAGATACACAGAAAGGATAGATCTTAGGAGATCACTGTCCTAATTATACCTGTTTAAGATACTGAAGGCAGAGAACTCAAATGTCACTAAGGCACTGTTTGAGATAATAATTCGCTCAAAAATGGAGATAATGGATTGATGTTAAAGAAAGAATTAATCTATAAGCAATTCAGGCTGAATTTCTTTATGCATACGGTTACTGAATAATGAAACAAATTGTCAAAGGCAGTGATAGAAGCAAGTGTGAATTATTCTGACACATTTCTGGAGGAGAGAACTGGAGACTACAGTTGCAAGCTAGATTTCAAGATGATAAATGGTGATACATGAATTGATTTAATTTGAAGATGAGGAGGTTAGGAGGAACTGCATTAAAATGTCAGAAGGTTAGTTATGGGAGATCTTAATGAACCATACGATCCTCATGGTTCCCTTAGAAGATTATTTGTTACTATGAAGCAAAGATTTATATAATTGATTATGAAATGGAATAGATAGGAAGAGACAAACCAGCTAGTTACTGTTAAAGACTTGAAAGATTAAAGGATCACAAAGCATTTAGTTTCTTTACTTTGTATAGATTCTTTTGCTGAAATAGATTTGAAGGTATGACATGAGAACTTCAAATATATAAACAGAAAGAAAAGCACATTAAAAAAATGATAGATTCAGAAAGCACTAGATGATTCTTATAAAACCAGTATGGATAGCTGTGCGATCATACAGTCACTTCTCTGGAAGCCACTACAGTCATCACTAATTGGTTCGCGGGTGTTCTTAATATTTTAATAGGTTGTACACAAAGTGACCTGAATGTTTCATTTCAAAAAAGAACACATTAATATTTAAAGATAAAACAACAATACTATGTGTTAATCACTTTCATTTACAGAAGAACACCAACAAGAGACATTAGCTTGGTGTCATTACTCTGGAAGACTAAAAGTCCCCCATAAACAGTGTGAAGTTTAGGTGGAAGAAGACAAAGCCCAAAGACTTTGAATCAAAATCTGAGATGCTCATGACATGTAGTAACTACCTTCCTTTCCAATCTCCATGTCAAAATAACGCTAACTGGATAAGTTCCTGCTAAACCTGAAATTGCGCGCTGGAGAGCACATGTGATATCATGTTAAGCCATGGAATAAAAGTCTGTCATATACATCTTGTACATCTATTGTTATTTCTTCTTAAAATAGTTATGTGGGTGTTGATTTTATATGCTTGGCATATAGCTCCCATCACTGGGAGAAGGAATATTAGCACAGACATGTTCACTGATACAACTTCTGTTAAACCAAACATGACTATATCCCAAAGGATTGCTCTGAATCTAATAAAGTCCAAGGGAGACAATGCATAGTTGTGCCATTTCTGCCTGAATCATACTACTGCCTTTTTAGAAAATCCAGGATCTTCAAATTTCTCACAGAGAAATTAAAATTCTGACACTTTTGAGAGCTGTGTGCATCTGCTAGTTCTCATATTATGTTTACTGTGATGTCACAAAATGCTCTAAATAGAGAAAATAAATTTATAACTAGTCTGTACTCTTTAAGAAATATGATTTTTTGTAAATTTAGCAATATTGGGTTGGCGGAAGTCAGAAAATTATAATCCTCCAAATTACTAGAGGAGAACGCATTGATCAATCATAAGGAACGTGGAACAAATCTTCTATAAAAAGTGGTGGCCACTGCATTTCAAACAACAACAAAAAAAAGTAGATTGCATTGCTTGAACTCTAAAAGAGTCATCACCAGTGACAGTGGTAGAGTTCGAAAAATGAGTATCAGGACTTCTGTATGGTTTTGCAAGCTTGGGAGAAGAATGAGGCAGATCTAATGAAGAACACTAGAAAGCTAAGGCAGCTAAAGAGGGTACTGATCATTAAATACTGTTGTAAAGGTGTTTCCTGGTATTTCATCTAAATTTATTCCACTACTGAAAGCGTATACTTTTAGTGGAATATACAATTTTTTTCCAAAACCTCTTCTCATAATAGATGTAACTGAATTTCTTTACATATTTAAGGTATGCTAAACTCCTGAAGTGAACAAATTAACTCTTGTACCACACAAATTTCTAACCCATAAGGTCTAAGCCAACAGACTTTAGATTTTCAGGAGTTTATTGGACAATTGACTACTGCAGTGAAAGAACTCAACAGATGAATAAAAGTGTATATTGTGGGGAGGCAGTTTGACTGAATGTCATCAGTAATTATACGAATATTCTTTCTTCACAGTAAATATTCAATACACAGAGTATCTCTTACTTCTTCTTCATTTGTCTACCAAAGAAATAAAACCATCTATTAATTTCTTCTTTAACTGCAGTCATTTCTAAGGAGACTCACAATCAAGTTGAGTCAACTGTGAATTGTTCCCAAGGACTGGTCTGGTGACAGTATCAAGCATAAGGGAAATAAAAACAGGACGGTGTTGTCCTTCCCCAAGCCCCTCCACACAGGTTTTTGCTTTATTTTTGTGGGATATATTTCCATATCCCAGTGAAACCCATTATCTAGTCATTATTTATCATATCAAACATCTCTCTTTAATTTCTACTTCAATAGATATATATATATTTTTTTAATTTTCTGTTGTTCCACACCCTTCACCCCTCTCTTCTGTTCTTATAAAGTTCCTCAACCATTAGGGAAAAGGGAAGTTGTTTACAATTTGTAATTATGATACCAAAAAAGAAAGGAAACCTCAAATTCATTTCTGAGTGTTTGATCCAGAGTACTGTTAGAAATATAATTAACAGATAAAAACATGTGAAACAACACTCATCAACTTAATTGTTGGACACCCAGGAAAATATAAACAGATAGCTTAAAATTTTAATATACTGATATGCATTTTCCATTTCAGTTGGAAAGAGTTAATATGGTAAATTATTTGTTGTTATAAAGGAAAATTGTGAGAAATTATTGCTTTTTTTGTAATTTGAATTCACTGAGATTATGTCAAAATCTTTAAATTACGTTTTAGGATAGTTGATAATGTACTGAGTTTCACTGAAGGGTCTCATTTTGCAAACTCCTCTTCAAAGCAACTTCAGATCCAGGAAATGAAACTGGACAAAGAATGCAGACTGGGATCATGCTCTGTGTAATGAGCTACTCACCTAATTAGAGTATGAAATACATGGTAGAGGTATGGCTTTTTTATGTTTCTCTGGTTGGTGTGAACCAGTGGAATTCTGTGGTCTTGTAAAGTATGATGTCAAGTTATGCAAGTTTGAACTCTTGACAGTACTCTTCTTCAATACTTTATTGGTAAGTCCAACCAACTTTCCATGGTTCTTCTTGTACGTGGAGGGAGGGTGGGGTGGGATGGGAAGAAAGGGGTACTAAGTCTCTCTACTGTTTGCCACTGTTGATGACCACGGTTGATCTCGTCACACTACAGTAATTTTACAGGCTTAGCAGAGAATGGCTCGAGAGCAGCCCTGAAGAGAAGTATTTGTGGGTCTCGGTTGATGAAAGATTCAACATGACCTGGAACTGTGCACTTGCAATCCAGAAGGCCAACGATATCCAGTGTTGCATGAAGACTAGTGTGTTAAGGGAGGTGATTCTGCCCTTCCACTCTGCTCTCGTGAGACCCTGCCTGAAGTACTTCATCAGTTCTGGGTTCTCCAACACAAGAAGGACGTGGGTCTGTGGGAGAGGGTCCAGAGGAAGGCTACAATTATCAGAGGGCTGGAGCACCTCCCTTCGGGGACAGGCTGACAGAGCTGGGGCTCTTCAGTCTAAATAAGAAAAAGGCGCTGAGGGAACCATATAGCAGCCTTCCAGTACCTGAAGGGGACCTACAGAAAATCTGTGAAGGGACTTTTTAGAAGGGCACATAGCGACAGCACAAGAGGAAATGTCCTTAAACTGGAAGAGGGCAGATTTAGACTAGATACTAAGAAGAAAATATTTACTCTGAGGATGGTAAAACACTGGAACAGGTTGCCCATAGTGGCTGTGGATGCTCCCTCCCTGGAAGCATTCAAGGCCAGGCTGGATGGGGCTGAGTAACATGGTCTAGGGGGAGGTGGGTGTCCCTGCCTATAGCAGGGGAGCTGTAGCTGGATGATCTTAAACGTCTTTTCCAATCCAAACCACTCTGATTCTATGAATTTACAACAATTTCATTTTTTTTGTTTAATGTTCAAAGAGATCAGTAATGAGCGATCTCTGGGTCCATCTGGTCCAAGCCCCCTGCTCAGGCAGGAACACCCAGAGCAGGGTGCCTGGGACCACATCCAGGTAGAAGAAAACTCCTCTACCTCTCTGGTCAAAGTGTGCCAGTGCATAGTAAAGCAGTTCCTGATGTTTAGAAGATGCTTGTTCTCTGGTATGTGTTCACAGCCTTTTGTTCTGTCAATGGACACCACTGGAAAGAGTTTGAATCTGTTATCTTTACAGTCTCTCTCAAGGTATTAGTAGATGTTGATGAGTAGAGGGGAAGGATCATCTTCCTTGACCTATTGGAAATACTTGCCTAATAGCCAAGAATTGTTAGTTTTCTTAGCAGCATGGGCACATGATTGACTTATGTTCTAGTTGACTGACACTGAGACTTTCAGCCTCTTTTCTGCCAAGCTCTTTACAGTTGTGTAGTTCCCAATATGTACTGGTGCTTGGGGCTTGTGGTTGTTCCTTCCCATGTCTAATGAAGTTTTCAAGATTCATCTGACTTATGCAGTGTTGATCTACAGTTTCAGAAAGTCCACAGCATGATCTCTTTGTGCCTGCTGTTATACACAGGTAGTGCCATGGAAAAGCAGTTTGCTTTGGAATTGTATTTCCCTTCAAGATTCCCTCCATTGAACAAACTTTAGCATAGTATTTATGAGGAAATTTCAAATCTTTGGATTGTAAGAACAAAGAAGGGTAGGGAAACTAGAAAGATGAATATGTTCTAAACTAAATTTCTAGTTTAAAATAAGTTCTGACAACTTCATTGGTAGCCATTATAAATAACAATGTTTTGTCATCTACAGATTAGAGATTCTATGGATATTAATCTAATTATATGCTTCTTACTCATTTTCATTTAATTTCATCTTAAATGGCCCTTATATTGGGTGGATTCAAAAATGTACATCAGTTAGGCTGGGCTTCTATTAATCAAGAATATGAAAGTTCAGTGATTCAGGAAGTTTACCTTTCATAAAATTTAATCATCTCCTAAAGTCAGCATAGCCAGCAAACCCAGTCTTGCTTTTTGTAGGCTGTTTTCTTTCGGTGCATCACAAGTAAGGATGCTGCAGAAGCTTAAACTATACTTAAAATTCATTTGCCAGACACGTTTATCTTGAATATAAGAACATTAATGATCATATTTTGCGGCTATATAATAATGAGTCATGCAACGCTTTGAGATTCTATACAAACACTTGAATGTACAGCCTTATATTAGAACAACATTCAGAAATTACCTGATATTATTAAATAAAAGTAGATATTGTTATAATCACAAAGAGAGACACAGAATTCCGTTATGCCTTCTCCACTTGCCCCACAAGAAAACATGAAATCAGTGAGTCTTCCAGTTCTTATTTCTGTTAAATGAAAAAGACTCTACAGGATCTGAAAAACCTGATGCCTCAGTGAGACAATAAAAGGGGACAGAAAACTCCAGTTGATACCTTTACTAATTCTGGGCCAGACTCTGACTGTCTATACTGGAAGTAACAGAGAAAATCCCACAAAGCTGCTATTCTCCTTCTGTGAAAATCAGACCTATTTGCTATATTTGCTGAATCCCATGTACATTTCTACATGCTGTTGCAACAGGTATGAGCCAATGGCAAGCCACAGAGGCTGAATATACATCTTGACCTCCACCCTCAGTGGCACCCAAGTTCAAGCTAGAGAATTTTTTTTCCCCATTATTTCTGTCCCCAGCTCTACAACTGGCTTTAACATGATTTTGAACAAAAGCATGACTCCTAGCACTTCCTGGAGTTATAAAATACATCTAACTTGCACTAAAATGCAAACAGCTCTAGCTGGTCAAGAAAATTATTAGTAAGATGGCAAAGAAAGATTTTTCTTATCTTTTTTTACAAATATTTTTATTGAACAAGTGCACTTGAATACTCAGTAGTTCACAGAATCTCCGTGAACTATGTAATCTGGCAAAAAAAGTCTGTTATTTCTTTTTTTAACTAACTTAATGACTGTGCTGTCATCTCGGAAATGGACCAAAGCACAGGTACTCAGGTCATTGTAACTCGGGTGCTCTGTTTTGGGTGTTATCTTTAGAATGCACCATGGAGGTTAGCTGTACAAAATACATTGTCAGGATGACAGTAAAGTTTGCAGAGCACACAGACACTGGAGAAAGAACTCTGGTTTGGTTTCCTTTTGTCCTTTACTATTTAGTTTGCTCTCATTTATAGCTTGTGCATTATTCACGTTGAACTTTCAACCAGAATGCTTCTGCTACCAGACCTGTAAATAAAAGACAAGCAATAAGGAGTAAGCAATATTTTGGACCAATGATCAAGAGTACTGCAGGAGACTTAGATATGTTCAGTATAAAACTGTTCTGCTGAAGTAGTTTCCTGCTTGATTGCTGTAGGATAGCCTTGCAAATCTACATATCACTACCATTGCATCTGCCACAAATTAATAATCCTAATAACACTGATTTTTTTGTGTGTTTATTAGAAAAACACTCCAAGATACCTTCTTCCAGATGACTCCATTCTTTTCCCTGCAGAACTTCTCTCTCTAATTTTGAATTGCGTGCTCTCACCCCTTTCTCATTTCTCCTATTTGCTACTTAAATTCCATTTTAATGTGCCAAAACTCTTTTGTAAATCATCGGTAGGGGAGGGGGGAAAGCATCATAGCTATAGCATGAAATTAACAGAAAATATGTTTTGTTCAGTAGTTACTATGAGAAAACTGTAGCTCCTAGGAATCTACTTTAGTCATTGATGTATATTTTCTGCCTAACCTTTGCTTTCCATAGTCAGCAATACATTTGTAAGTTGTTGTATATCCAAAGAAGTTCTTGCAGGACTTTATCTGTATACTTATAATCTGGACATTGTTTGCCATTTAATTAAAATGTACCGTTAAAACAACTCAAGCATTAAAGATAATACCTTATACACTCTTGATCCTCCCAGTAGATATATGTGCTTCATAATGTTATCCAAAAACAGAATGCTTGCTTTTTTGTTAGACTGTAATTATAAGAATTACGTAGATCTAAATCTGAACTACATGTAATAGGACATTATACTCTTAGTTTTCTATTTTTCTAAAACCTTTGTTGGCAAAAACACTTTAATTAACTTGTGATGGGAGCAATCCTAGACCTTAAAATATACACAGATTTTTTTAATCTGTCGGCTGTGAGCAAGATGATGTTCTCCAAAATAATTTCCCTAAGCTGTCATTAGGCAACTCCACAAACAACTAATTTTCTACCCAGAATCAAGTCTGTGTTTCAGAAGCTTTTTATTTTATCCAGGTCCAGTATGCATTTGAAAGGGGAAAGAATGATACGTGTAAAGTAAGTGTTTTACCTTGAAGAGAGGTAAATAATTAATGAAAGGAATGTAGAGTATCGCTCCTCTGTGTCTTGCAAATACATAAGATCTTAAAGTGATTGATTTCGTTGATAAATCAAACCAAATGTCATGATTCCAAGAAGAAATGACAGAACTGGGCAATATATAATAAAGCAAATATTTCACTGTAAAAACCAGAGGAAAGATTCTCAGAAAATGTGTAATTATTTCTGTCCAATAGTATTTACTCTGGATTATAGTGGCAAAAATAACTCTTTTTATTCTTTCTCCTTTTTAGCTTAAATATCTATTACTAATGATTTTAAAGCACTGCTGGTTAAAAGTACATGAAGTCACTCAGCATATCTAGCTTGAAATTTCATCCTGTCTGAACAGCTTAACTGATAGCAGACTAGTAACTATTTATGAAGCAGGTTTTAATAATGCTTTCTTGTTTCTGGTTTATTATGCCATTAAAGTCATCTTTTGTCATATTAGTAATGGAGATATCCTCAAAATAACCCAAGTAGCAATTCAGCATAGCTTTTAATGTCAGCATAAATTCCTGTATCACTAAAATTATTTCAAATGTTAACAGTGTTGTTTGCATTTTCAAATATATGTTATTATGGAATGCAAATTCCTAAAGTTAATGAAAATGTCCATTGTCTGAAAGTCAAGAGAAATTCAGCAATATTTCAGGTATATGATTCTGGTACGCAATTCACTGAATGGGAAAATACTGGATTTGATGACAGTGTCATAGATTAAGTGGATATGTATATAGCAAAGGTCAACTTTTCAAAATACCCAATACCTAACAACTCTCTTGAGGATATTTAAACTATGTCATGTAGTTCAAACTTGGAGCCAAATATACCAATACATATGATCTTGCTTTATAATTAAAATGCTCATAAAAGACCTTATAGTATAAAATTGTTCAATGATGTAATATCTTGATAAGCCTATGAAAAGCCCAGTTACTGTATGTTATATTTGTCTCTTTCTTGTCAAGAAACGTGGAATCCAAAGGTTTGTTTTACTGGAGTTAACGTACAGTCCCAACATACTGCCTTTTTTTGCTAGACTCAAATCAGAACTGCTATGTACAACAAGATGATCTCATGCTTAATGAAGGAATAGATTTCGGACAATTTGTACATTTTATACTTTTACTGTCAATGCTATTTGCTGTAGTGGCTTCATGAAAAAGAAATCTTCATGCAAATTAAAAGCAAGCTGGATAACAATATTGCCCTGGTTTGGGAAAAGAAATATACAAGCTGTACAGCTGTGTAAAGTATCTACAGAAGCTGGACAAGGTAGTGCACTCATTAGTCAAATTCTGCCCTTGTTCAAAATTTGGTGCTGGAAGCGTGGAATTCTGGCCTCAATCCAACATACCTCTTAGGCATATACATAATTTTGAGACTATGAGTAACCCTACTTATTTCAATGACCTTTTAAATACATTCTACTAAATAGCCATTCCTGTAAAAATATGACATGTTTAAACATTAAAAAAGACTCAATTAATAAACAATAATGTACATCAAATTATGTGTTCTGATGATTGTGAGAAGTATGAATAATCAAGGAATGTGACTTCCTGCATCTTATCACACTTGCTTCATTTTTTTGCATATTCAGCATTCCTTACATACTGTTTTTATTAACATGTAAAACATTACTGTATTTCCACACCTACAACTGTTGAATTCTTACCAGTATTCAGAGTAAACAATAACAATAAACAAATAAATGAAAAATGTTCTTGTAGTTTAGAAGTTCTCAGAGAACAGATTATTGTGCTAACTTCCAGTAAAACGTCTGAACTATTGAAATACCAGTTCCCATGCACTGCCTTCTCTTACAGAACCAGTTTAAGCAAGTGAAATCCCAGCTTTATACGATGTCTGCAGCAAAAGTAAAACCCCCGATTACATTATGTTGGCCTACGATGTCAGAAGTAGATGTTGGTGGTACAGCAATAGAGGTTGAACTTCCTGCCAATATTCCATTACTTTTTTGTTGCTGTGTGACAGATGGCAGCAGAGGAGCAGTCTGACAAATGGCAACTGACAATGAAGTGCATATGAAGCAAAGGTGTGTCACTGAATTCCTCCATGTGGAAAAAATTGCATGCATTGACATTCATTGAGCTTGCTGTACATTTCTGGAGACCAAACAGTAGATGTGAGCACAGTGAGGCAGTGGGTGTTGCATTCCAACAGAGGAAACAGTAACGTGAAAGATAAGCCACATTCTTGACAGCTACGCAGATTCTTACAATCAAGTAGTGGTTTTGTGCTTTTTGTGTATGATGTAGTTTCCATGGAAATATATAGGAGGTATTACTTTTGGAGTGATCTACATATCATTTGAGTAGTTATCTTTAAGGCCACTTACAATTCTGAAGACGTTCCTTATTTGATTTAAGCATCATTTATGCCTTTGTACATCACTGCACAAAGGATGAAGCCTTTACAGGAGACTGTAGTATAGACTATAGAAGTTATATGTAGTGTATGGTATGGATTCTTTGCAATTATTCATATAGTTATGACTTCAATAAATTGTTTTTCCTAAGTTTGCACAATAAATATTTTATAATGAAGACATTGCCAGCTAACTGACGTGACAAAAAATGCAAAAAAAAGTCAGTGGAGATGTAAATATTATGATATTTCCAGTCATTTTATAGGTGAAATTGAATATTTATGATGTTAGATTATTTGTGATGGAAGAGCATCCTCTTCAGCAAAGATACATTTTCACATCAAGCCCCATTTATATTACTACTTTTTTTTTTATATAAAACTATAGCAATCTGGACAGTTAGACACGGTAGGATGAACAGGGGGAATGAACAGAGATCAAAATTTATAACAGGTGAGTAAAAGCTTTCTGTACAATGAGTAATAGCTATTAAATAAGTTCTGCAACTGATCTTGTTGGATTTTTTACAGAGATAGAAAGTGAAGGTATGTTGACAGGTAGGAAGAAATGGATGACCCTAAGGGTCATAATCTTATATATATATATATATATAAGTACTAATGAGAACAACTATTATAAATTGTATGCCCATCATTTAAGAATGATAAAGAGACAGAAAATAATAAAACTGGTGTTAACAAGATTTTACAATAATTCACCAAAATAATGAAAGTGTGAAAGGTGAATGTGATCAGAAAGGACGTATCATGTAATATATTTCCATCAGAAAAAGGACTTGTTAATAAAATTGCAAAGACCATGGTAGGTATTGTTTGGAATGCCTATTGTACAACTTGGAGAGAGATCAAAACATCAACAGAATCCAAAAGATAAGTGAGGGATTCCCACAAAGACTAAAGGATTCAGGCTGTGATTTTCTAGAAAATGAAGACTGATTATGAAATACATCGGCTTACTTGGTTACATAATAGCAATAATAGGTTATTGGACAAAGACAGGAAGGCAAAGGAAATATTTTAGACAATATACCTAAGAATTCTGTGTCAAGAAAAAGTGGGTGGTTTTTGCTGTTGTTGGCTTGTTTTTTGTTTTTTGTTTGTTTGTTTGTTCGAGGCAATAAAGTAAAATCCTGTCTGTTAAAAGAATTCTGAAAGAGTTCTCCAACAGAAATATCAGGATTAAAAATAAATAAATACTTGAAAATAAAAACCAAAAAAACATAATGTATAGTATTCAGTAGATGGCATGAGACATGTCTGCCAGAAAATATAAATAGAGGCCCGCTGTTTCTCAAAATTATGTTCTTAGTTGTGGAAAATCTCTTCTCAGACATGTCTTACAGAGAAAGTTCCTTGTAGAAAAAAAATAACTTTCTTCCATGTTACTAGAAGAAAGTGATAAAAATAGCAATAGAAAAATAAGAAAAGCAAAGGAATAGAATAAATCAAATGTTGTTGCTTTGACTATCATGTCTAGCTTATTCCCTCACTATTTTTTCCTGTTTTCTCTACAGAATTTAATTACTGAACTTACTGTTAAAATCATTCATATTTTTTCTGAAGTATGGGGGGTTTTAGAAAGCTGCTATGAATGTACTTCATACGCCCC
This sequence comes from Pavo muticus, assembly GCA_016647715.1. NCBI lineage: Eukaryota > Metazoa > Chordata > Aves > Galliformes > Phasianidae > Pavo > Pavo muticus. Next base: position 352,291 of record JACDJE010002429.1, read on the forward strand.
TCTGCTGTCCAGGTACTGTTGCAATTTATCTGGACTGAGAAGTCATCCTTTTTATGCTGCCAAGATAAGTAGGGTCATGGGCAGCATACTGATGGAGGTAGAAGGGATGGAAAAGTGCAAAAGCTTAAGTTAGTTCATAAAACAAAGCCTAAGGCATCTGTAGCTATGTAAATGAACAGTAGCTTCCATGAAGTTTCACCATTTTCTGCCAGATGAGGTTGAAACAAGTATTAGAGAATATATATGTCAGTTAGAGATGATACAGTAATGAGGATACACTACTTCCTGAATAATCTTCCCACTTCTTTTGTGTAATGAAAGCAGAAGCATGAAGAAAAAAACAGTAGTCAAACTGAATTCAGGCATGCTTGATGCATTTCTGACCCAGATGAAATACCGAATAATCCTACAAGGCTTTTTCCTTCTTTTTGAATAAAGTGCTATTCCATTTGCCAGGCTTTAATTAACAAGGTGATCCACGACTTAGAAACATGAAGTTAAACATCTGCCTTGATTATTTCCTTAGAATACAACCTCAAATTGGATTTAAAAGTCAAAGAATGAAAACAAGAGATGAATGACAGTGGTACATGAATTGTGACTACGCTCCCTCCTTAATCTACCACTCTGTGGTAACTGTGAGTAGGCACATCTCTAAACAGCAAAAACAATTAGCATCCAGTGAAGCTATTTGCTTATATTTCTCCTTAATGGAAACAAAATATTTACTATCCTTTATTAGTAAGTGTTAAGAACAAAGATAAGAGAGAAAATTGTCTGTCGCAAAGACAATACTTGAAATGATGCCAAAGTTAGATTTCTGTCTTCCTAATATTTTTACTGATGCTATGTTATTCTCAGTATTGGAAAGGATGGTCTTCAGACCCAGAGTTAAGCTGCTGGGCAGAGTTTAGGGGTGGCTCTTGGACAGAAGATTTTGTCCTCAGGAGAAGCTGTATTTTAGCAGAGGTGAAGTGTGGCTCTGCATGAGTTTCAATATGCAAATTATCTGGCAACCTGTGACTCGAAGCCCGGAGGCTCCTATTCAAACACAAAGGTTATTACTCAGATTACCCAAAACTCTTGTTAATGCATATAATGTCAAAGGGTATGACCACTGCGCATCATCTTATGAACTGTGCAAATACATACAATGTGTGTTTTATTTCCATTGAAAAGGAGTACTCTTGTTTAGGTTAATGAGAAATCACTTCTCAAAATATTAATGAGGGCTAGCAATCCCATTTATTATGTACAGAGAGTCAAAAACGTGTGTGCTCAGTTCAAAAGCAAATGAGATGATGCACCTCTTCCCCAGGGAGCCTGTGCCATAAAAGTGTTTCAAACACCAGTGGTACATGGTGTGCCAGCACAAGGTGTCTGGAGGTAAGGTAGGAATTGGCCTATTCTCCTTGTTCTAGCTCTGACAGACATTCTCTGAGTACTTTCTAATTTCCTTATTAGTGCTGAAAGAGTGTCAAAGAAAAGAAGGAACAGAAGTTTCTCTTTTTCTTAAAGAGGCATAAAAAGTATATTAGGCACAAGGCTGTGTACAGATGACAGCACTGCATCCATATGCAGGTTTTTCCCAATTAAGCACAAATCCTGACATTCATAATTTTTTTTTTTAGTACAAACTGTTAAAATCACATCATAAGTATTAACTCTGGTCCTTCTAACACAGCAAAAGAATAAAAACTGTCAGAGAGGTTACTAATACATTAATGGTAAACTCTCCCCATTAGAGTTTCATAGAGTTCTATATTTTTCCTTTTAGAAATCGGCATTGTTATTTAGGATTTGTAAGCCCTTGTGCAAATTTACTTTCAATTGACTCTCAGTAGACATTGTATTTATTTGTAAATGAATCCTCCTGGGGAAAAGTGCAGTTCAGTAGAGCAGACCTAGTCTGCTTAGGAAGAAAAAAAAGTTAAGCAAGTGGCAGTTATACAACATATATTTTTGGCTAAAACTGTGTGAGGTGAGAATGCTGCTTCAATTACAGGCAGTAAAAAATAACTTGGTAAAATCACACAGGAAGTCCTTATTCAACATTTTGCTTTGCTCTTTCAATTTCTTTGAGTAAATCTGACGTTATAAGCATAACTGACTCTCTGAGGACCTCTTAAATAATTTAAAGATGCTGAGCCTCGTATTCTACAGACGAAAGATGCTGACATAATTTTAAATTAGGATTTTCTACTTAAAATATATTGAAGTGCATTTTGGGGAAGTAAAGTTTTGCTACCTGTGCTTTTTCTGAGAGCTACACTCCATAGAACAATACAGGCTATAGGTAGAATAATGTCCACGTGGATTTTTTGTACGTTTTGAGAAACATTTGTAGCACAAAACTCTCTTTTTATAAGACTAGCTTGAAATATCTTTGTGACCTTCTGAAAATGTACTAGGCTTGTTTTTTCGTTGTTGCTGCTGCTGCTTTTTGTTGTTGCAGTTTTTTGTTTGTTTGTATGTTTCTGGTTTTCAGTTTGTTTCCAGTTTGTTCTGCTTTGTGGGGTTTTCATGTCGTTTTGTTTTTGTAAGCGTATCCAGTAAAAGGCAGGCAACATTTAAATTGAGCCTTTTAAATAACTAAAATTTTGTACCAGGTGCAATTCCGTTCTGGCCATTCTCCTCTGACTGGGGTGAAAATCAGAGTTGGCTCTTTCTGCTAATAGTTTGAGCACAATATTCTTGCTGTTATTCATGCTTGTAAATCTTGATGCTTTATTTGTCACAGGCAGTTGGCCTCTCTCTCTTACCCTCCCACAATGTTCTCAGATGTCCTTCAAGTCACAATTCAAGTGAGAAGGTGTGAAGAAGAGACTTGTGGATTAAAAAAAAATACCATCTTCAAAATACAGGGAAGACTGAGTAGAAGAATTGCATTTTTATGGCTTTTTTTGTCAAGTTTATTCTTCCATTCCCCCAGCTCTAGTCCTCTTTCCACTGGAGGTACCAGTGTAGCAAGGAGAAACCACTAAAACCCTTGTAACTCTCCTGGAACAAGCCAAAAACCAGAGCACCCCTAGATGGTTCTAAATGTGCCACTTGTTAAAAACTAATGCATGCTGAGATTGAGTATTAGCCAGTTAGCCTATTGATCTGTCTGATAGTGCAGACATGATCAATAATAACAGCAGTTGTGCAACTTCATATCAAATGCCACTGCCTCATCTGTGAAGTCTTAGAAGTGAGAGCTCAACACAAAGTTAGCACTCCCTGAAAGTGAACTCAAAATAAGACAGCTTTTAGAATTATAATGAACTCAGCTTTCCGATATTTCTCATCTGATTTTGGAGCCTTTAGAGTCTACTAGCTCTATATTTTCAAGAATCATTTCAAAACCTGGACAGATAAAACTGTCTTGTCACTCTTTGTCAAGTGCTGCAACTCTTCTGACTCTCCTGTACACATAACATGATTAGCAATATACCCATACTGTTGAAATGCTTGTTTATTACTGAACATTAGCAACCTGTGTAACCTGCTCCAGATGACCATTCTTGAACCAGAGTATGACTGAATCAGTGGACCTCTAAGGGTTTCTTCCAAACTGTGACCATTCTGTGATTTTGTGAAATTGAAGAAATGTCTTCAGAAGAAATCTTATTGAAGTGTGGGAAAAGAGAAAATGAAGCTCACTTCTTTTATTTTAAAACTGACAGATGCAAAGATTTTCAAAATTACTGTTATACTATTTAGGGTTTACTATAGGCATAGGAAGTACCTCAATAAGCCTAGTCTCCATTGGACTTCCTGAGATAGAGGAAGACCAGCGAAAGGAAATAATTTTTTCCCCTAGATCATCTGTTATTTCAAGAGATAGTGTAATTAAAATCCTACTTGGCCGCAGAACTTTGTACAGTTCTGACAGTGGCAGAGACCCTGATTGGGCAGTTTAGTTCCTGAACAACTCAGCTGAGCACTCTCTCCTTGATGACCATTCTTGGTACTCAGCATGGCTAGCAGGAAATTTACAGTGCACACACCCACAACAGTAGCATTATCAGAGCCAACTATGCATCTTGGATACACCATCTGGCAAACTAGAATGGAAAGCAATCAGATCTACAGAAGATTCTTATCAAAAGATAAGAGACTATTGAATCAAGAAGTTGATGCAAATACATGCTGTACATACACCTGAAATTCTTCAAAGTCCAGCCAGGAGGGGCAACAAAGGAATTATTGGAACATTTTGTCACTTATTAAAGTCAGTATTGGAGATGTCATTGCCCTAGGCATGTATTCAGTGTGGTTTTATTTTGTTGTTGCTGATCAGTTCATTGAGCAGGTTTATTGTAATGGTTGCTAAACTTCAACCACATGGTAATTTTTTTTTACTGTACTAGTCTTCTGGAAATAACCAGGTGTTGGTGCTTTCCTAGCACCAAATTAGGTAAATATCAGCAATGAAAAAAATGTATCAGCTGACACTGCAGCCAGACTACAACATCAGTACATTTATAAGTAGCAGATGCCAGTCCCAGAGATATCATTTATCATTCAGGAATTCATAGTCTGCTTTGGAGATGTGGTGCTTCACATGCCTTGATCAAGGACTTAAATGTGCCTTAATACGTTGAGGTTTGAGCTGGAAACAAAACACGGAGAAAAAATTACTTGGAGCCACCAAAAACCATGATATTTCAAAGCCAAACTATGTTCATAAACCTTTTTTTCAGGAGTACAGGAGCCAAGCATATTGAGTGTTTTCAAGCAGGGCAAGAAGGAGAGCCCAGGAAACTATAAGCCAGTTAACTCCATCTTAATCTACAGGTAAGTGTTGAAATTACTTCTCCCAGAAACAATTTCCAGGCAAATGAAAGACAAGAAGGTGAAATAGTCTGACAAATTTGATAACTTCCTAAAATTAAGTGCATGGTTTGGTAGATGAAAGTAGAGCAGCTGATATTGTCTGCCTGGACTTCAACACTGTTTTCAAGAATATCATGATGGTGAAGCTTATTACATATGAGGGGGATGAGCAGACAGCGAGGTGGACTGAAAATCATACAAACAGTAGGGCCCAGGTGGTGCTGATCAGTGATGTGAAGCCTAGTTGGAGACCACTGACTAATAATGAACATCATGATCAGCATCTCTTTAATGAACTGGTCGATGGGTCAAGTGTAATCTCAGAGAGTTTGGTGATAATACAAAACCAAGGAATAGCTGATCCAGCAGAAGGTCATGCTGCTATCCAGTGAGACCTCAACAGTTTGGAGAAATGGGCTGACAACAACCTCATGCAGTTCAACAAAAAGAAACAACAAGCTCTATACATGGAGAGGAATAATCCCATGCACCCACAAATGCCGGTATCAGGCCATCTGGAAAGCAGCCTTACAAAAAAAGCCTCACAAGTGCCGGTACCAATGGCCTCATAGGTCCTGCTAGATATTAAAGTAGATATGAGGCAACAATACACTCTTGTGTCAAAGAAGGCCAACGGTATCATGAGTTACATTCAGAGATGGGCCACCAGCAAGTTGAGGAAGGTATGGAGCCTCTTCACTCAGCACTGGTGAGATATCACCTGGAGTACTATGTCCAGTTCTCGGCTTCCCAGAACAAAAAAAAAGATACAGATCTACTGGAGAGAGTTCAGTGAAAGGCCACAAAGATAAGGAAGGCAACAAGACAAAAGGTTAAAGCTGTGAGTTTTCAACCTAGTGAAGAGAAAGTTCAGGAGAATCTTATTAGCGAATATAAATACATAAAGGGAAGGTATAAAGCAGAGAGTACCAGGCTCTTTTCAGTGGTGTCTAGTAAGAGGACAAGCAGCACTGGGCACAAACTTGAACACAAGTGTTTTCCAACTAAATATCAGGAAACACTTTTCTGTGTGCATGACTGAGCACTGGCAAAGGCTGCTCAGAGAGGTTGTGGAATCTCTTCTTTGTAGATCTTCAAAAGCCACCTGGACATAATCACAGGCAACCTGTTCCAAAAGCGGCCCAGCTTAAGCAGAGGGGTCTTTACCTGATGACTCCTAGAAGATCAGAAGACATCGAGAAGTCCCTTCCAACCTCAAATATTCTGTAATTCTCTGATTCTGACTTTTTGTGCTCAGACATTGAGCTTTGTGCTGACAATTGTAATATTCCAGTTCCATCATCTATGTTTCATTAGTCTAGAATTCTTTTACATTTCTAAATGATAGAAATTTCACTCCCCAAAATGTGTAGTTTTTTCTCCTTGATGGTATGAAAGATCACATACGGAA
>JACDJE010002429.1:360077-391341 GCA_016647715.1 Pavo muticus
AAAAAAAAAAAAAAAAACAGCAGCTAAATGTTTGGTTAATAAACAACTCTGCACCCTATTCTTAGCCTTCTGAAGCTAATGTTCTCATTGACTTCTACTGGCATTGAAGAAGGCTATATATTTAACAGCACCAGCCTCACAGACTACTAAAACATGGAATAGATACCTACAGATTTACAACCCTTGCACACAAACTAGTGCCAAGCAAAAGGCTTTAAAGAAGAACAGGAAAAAAAAGTTGAATCATAAAAAATATCTAACCCAAAAAATTTATGATTATTTTTTAAAACAGCACTTGATTCTCACAGTTAATAAGCTTGGTAGTTTCTACATTGAGTTATGGCATTTGCCCACTTGCAAAGAAAATTCCACAGAAATTCACTCTAAATAAAGCCACAGCTGAGCACAAATCCATGATAAGTATTGCCACGCAGTTGGATATGGCTCTTCCAGTTATTACCAGTGGAGAAGTTTCAATGTCAAAGTAGGTTCTTGAATAAATCAAAGATCTTGAAGTACAAAGCTATCCTTTTTCACCATTTGCATCCTTCTGTATCAGATGAAATAATATTTGAACTTCTATGGATATGAAGTATCATCCTCTTTGGAAATTTCTGTCATGTTTATCATGCCAGCTCTCCAATGGAAATGTAAGCGCTATATGGGTTCAATTGTACTTTCATGTTTTTGCAGCAGTTTCATTTTTTTTTTTTTTTTTGGCTTCTGTTGATTAAAATAGGACACACAAAAGAAGAGTCAACCTCCAGAATAGGAAAGTAGCATAATTTTGCTCACTGTTGTTCTTCCTTTGTGCAGTATTCCAGCTGCAATAGTTTCTGAACTCAACCTCAACTGCAATTCCAAATAATTCTGTAAGTTTTGGATACATGTATTTCAGGGGACACAGTCTTTCTATCATAGTGTGTTGCTAATCCACCTAACTGGCAATACATCTATGTTGTATTGGCTTCATCTTTCACATAACTGGATTTGCTGGACATAGGTTGTTCAACTGCACTCTGTTGCATCAAAAGGGCTGATGCTACAAAAACTGAATGGACTAAGGAATGTGAGCTGGGAATTGCCTGAATAGTTCATACTTCCCAAAAGCCAGGAGCTGCAGTACAGAGTGTAAAATTATCTGCTGAGATGCCATCTATACTTATCCTCCACATTTATTCACTGGCTTTAGAGATCATCAGCATTTTCCAATTGCAGCAGTTTCTACAACCTCCCTACTTCTTGTTCCAAACTGTCAGAAAAAGAAGGTGAGGAAATGTTTTCCACATTGAAAGAAAATACCCAATATACTCAGTATTTTCAAGGAATGTTGTATCTAGTTTACAGTGTTGTTTCAATTGGAGAATTCTTTCTGTGTCTGATGAATGTCCCAGTCCATTTACATCAAATATGATTGAAATATGATAATTATCTCACTATTAGATGCATACCTAAAATCTGTGATAGTTATCAAGTTTCTCAAAGCAGCTTAAAAAAATAAAAATAAAAATCAGAGACTGATCACTTACATTTAACTAAGATTTGTCTCTGAAATCCTTAAAATAATGTCAATTTGGCCATATTAAAGCAATGTAAGGATTGCTTCTGGTTAAATTGCTTCTGTAGGTAAACAAGTTTATTTAAGGTATCCTCAGGTATCTTTGCATTCATTATGCTATATAGATGCTCTCAAAAATTTTGTCAATCATCTGTCTTTCTCTGTAACTCAGCTGCCTGGTCCCATGAGAAAACGGAGGTATAAAATACAGCCTGAAATCTGCAGTTGTTTAATTCTCTATTATAATAATTTATCATTACATATGAATGGAAAATATGAAAATGTGAGAAGAAAAAAATATATATATGAATTCCCGCCTCACACATATCCATCCTCTTTCACCTTTCTTATCCTCCTGGATTAAACAAGTTAATAGAACTAATTAGTCTTCTGACCATTGATGGTATGATATCAGGTGGATTTCTATCTAGAATTTGTGTATTTTAAATTGTAATATAATTTTAATGCATTGGTAGAAAAATAGGCAAAGTATATCTCACTAAATTCTAAGTCTTTTCCTTACCTTAACAGGGAGATCTGCTGCAAAAAAAAATATAAAGCTTCCTTCAAATGTGCACATATACATGCACACATACATATAACAGGACTCTGTTAGAGCTCTAAATTGTGAATTAAAAAAAAATCCATTTACTCTCCAGCAAAGTAAAACAATTCCTAAAAATGTTCCAGATTTATTTATTTTTTAATCAGAGATACTGAGTGATAAAGTTGTTGATGATCAAATCCATTTAACTACATGAAAAAGACTGTGACAGAAACTTATTAGATATTACATGCAAGAATTAGAGAAGATTCTGATTCAGAAGGAGATCAGATGCAATATAAAATGATCTTCTTGCTTCCAGGTAGAGAGGATGATGTAGATATCAAAATGAATATGACAAAAAACTCTGCACCACCAACCAAATGAGTAAGGTATAGAAACAGAGAATCACAGAATCACAGAAAAAGAAGCCATTTAAAATATCTAAGATCATCCAGTACAGCCGTCCACCTATCACCAGTATTTCTCACTATACCACGTCACTTCATACAAACATCTAAACATTTCTTGAACGCCTCTAGGGATGGTGACACCACCACCTCCCTGGGCAGCTCATTCCAGCACCTGACTGCTCTCTCAGAGAAATATTTCTTAACATCCAACCTGAATCTCCCCTGGCACAACTTGAGGCCATTTCCTCTAGTCTTAGCTAGATAAATGGGAGAAGAGGCTGACCCCCACCTCACCACAACCTCCCTTAAGGGTGTTGTAGAGAGCTATAAAGTCATCCCTGAGCCATCGCTTCTCCAGACTTAATAATCCCAGCTCCATTATGAGGAGCACAAGTCACTCCTCATAAGGCCTGTGCTCCAAACCCCTCACCAGATTCTTTGCCCTTCTTGGAACACACTCCAGGGCCTCAATGTCTTGTAATGAGGGGCCCAGAACTGAACACAGAACTCAAGGTGCAGCCTTACCAGTGCTGAGTACAGAAGTATGTTCACTTCCCTGCTCCTGCTGGCAGCACTATTTCTTATACAAATCAACATGCCATTGGCATTCTTGGCCACCTGGGCACACTGTTGACTCATGTTCAGCCATGTGTCGACCAATACCACCATCTCCATTTCCTCTACACAGTCTTCCAGCCACTCTGCTCCAAGCCTGTAGTTTTGCCTGGGGCTGTTGTGGCCAGTGTGCAAGATCCAGTACTTGGTCTTGTTGAATTTCATCCCATTGGCCTCAGCACAGTGATCCATGCTGTCCAGATGTCTCTGTAGGGTCTTTCTACCCTAAGGCAGATTGACACTTCCTGCCAACTTCGTGTCATTTGCAGACTTACTGAGGGTGCACTCAATGCCATCCTCCAGATCATCAATAAAGCCATTGAAAAGGACAGGCCCCAGCACTAATCCCTGGGGAACACCACTAATCACCAGTTGCCAGCTGGATTTAACTTCACCACCACTCTTTGGGCTCAGCCCTCCAGCTAGTTCTCTACCCAACAAAGAGTGTACTATCTAAGCCATGGGCTGCCAGCTTCTCCAGGAGAATACTGTGGGAGACAGTCAAAGGCTTAGTTAATGTTCAGGTAGGCTATGTCAAAAGCCTTTGCCTTATTCACCATGCGTGTCACCTGGTCATAGAAGGAGATGAGGCTGGTCAACCAGGACCAGCCTTCCAAGGGTAAAGATTCTCCTTAGCCCTCCTCTTATTGTTAATATATTTGTAAACATTTTTTTGTTCTCTTTTACCCCAGCAGCCAAGTTGAGTTCAAGCCGGACTTCTGCCTTCCTAATTTTCTTCCTGCACATCCTAACAAATTCTTTGTACTTTCCCCAAGTTGCCCATCCCTTCTTCCAAGGAGGTGCGTTCTCTTTTTCTCCTGGAGCCTCAGGAAAAGCTCTCTGTTCATCCAAGCCAGTCCTCTTCCGCATCAGCTCATCTTGTGGCACAGGCAGATAGCTTGCTCCTGAGCCTTTAAGACTTCCTTCTTGAGGAGTGACCATCTTCCCTGGACCCCTTTACCCTTCAGGACTGAATCCCAAAGGACTCTCCCTACCAGTGTCCTGAACAGTTCAAAGTCCGCCTTCCAGAAGTCCAAGGTTTTACTGTCCCCCCGCTCCTGGCTTCACCAAGAATTCTACCATTTCATGGTCACTCTGTTCAAGGCAGCTCCCGACCTCCACATCTCCCACCAGACCTTGTATGTTTGTGAACAGCAGGTCTAATGAGGTACTTCCCTTCGTAGGGTCTCTTACCAGCTGCGCAGGAAGTTCTGTACACTCTAGGAAACTCCTAGAATGCTTCTTCTATGCTGTATTGTATTTCCAGTATATATCAGGGAAGTTGATGTACTCCATGAGAAAATGGTCTGGCAATCACACAACTTCTGCCAGCTGTTTGCAGAATGCCTCATCTGTCTCTTCATCCTTGTTAGGTGGTCTATAACAGACCACCACAAGGATACCTGCCTTGCTGGCCGTCCCCTTGATCCTTATCCACAGAGATTCAACCTTATCATTCCCTGCCCCAAGCACAACATCACAACACTCTCTAACAAAGAACCACACCACTGCCCCTGCTTCCTTGCCTGTCCCTTCTGAAGAGCTTATAGCTATCAATTGCAGCATTCCAGTTATGGGAGTGATCCCAGCATGTCTCTGTAATGGCAACTAAGTCATATTTTGCCTGCTGCACAGTGAATTCCAGCTCATCCTGTTTGGCGCTAAAGCTGAAAGCATTGGTGTAGATGCACTTCAACTGAGACCCCTGCATCTCCCCCAGTCCCATCTTCGTTCTCCTAGGCTCATGTCTAGCAGGTCTGGTTTTAACTCCCTCCCCCTTTATATCTAGTTTAAAGCCCTCTCAAAGAGCCCTGTCAGTTCCTGAGCTAGAATCTGTTTCCTTCTTGGAGACAGGTGAGAAACATCAGCAGACGTCAGGCCAGGTTCTGAGTCAACTGTCCCATAATCAAAAAAATAAAAATAAAAATTCTTGCATTTGCATCAGCCTCTCAGCCATGTATTTATGAGATGGGTTTTCCTACTCCATTCAGTATCCTTCCCTGCCACTGAAGGGATAGAGGAAAATATGACCTGTATGCCTGCTTCATCCACTAACCACCTTGGTTCCCTGAAGTCCTTTTCATTAATCCTCAGGCTTCTTTCAATGACTTCATTGCTGTTGATGAACTAACAATAAAGGATAATAATCAGCGGGGTAAATCAGACTAGGAACTTTCCTATAAATATCCAGGTCCCAAGGAGGCAGCAGACTTCCCTACGTATAGGGTCGGGCTGACATATAGGGACCTCCGTTCCTCTCAGAAGGGAGCCACCTACGACAATCACCTTTCTTTCCTTCTTGGTGGAGGCAGTCTTGAAGTATGGAGTCAACTGTATCACCCTAGACAACCTTGCAGGTGAACCTCTAACCACACCCTCACTCACCTCTCCCTCAAGTTCCAAAGCCTCAAGCATATTACGTAGGGACATCTTGTCCTTTTTGTCTCCTTTGGCATGGGGATGAAGAAATACAAACTGTTCATTCAAGCCAACTTTCTTACCATAAGGTATGTGTAATCTACATGGACAATTTGCTTCTTTTCTCATCATCTTCTCTGTTACCAGGCACCAGATTGGCACAAGGACAAGCTTTGCTATGAATATCATATTTATGCAGACAAATATGAGGCTTACTCCCACAATAGGCCTGACTTTCGTGACAGTCTATGTCTGCTGTCCCTTCTCTTTGACGTGTTTTCATAGAGAAAAGACCTTTACCCACATTATCCAGGGTAAATTACCAAATGTTTTTGAAAGGTCCAGGTTATCACTTTCAATTCCCACTTAAAATAATCTCCATTAATTTCCATAATTACTCTCAATACGATATCATTAAAGTATTCACTGAGGTACCTGACACTTTTTATGTGGCCTGACTTTAGCACTGTTTGAAATATGGACATAAAGGAGAATGTGAGGTGACATCTACTGCTTTAACTATTCTTTTCTGTTAAAATTAGTCAAGCAGAAATACTGCTGCTTCTTTGTTTTAGTGTCTTTTTTGTTTGTTTGTTTTGTTTTTGATGATGGTGGTTTGGTTTGGTCCTGATTATTGATTTTTTATTCTTCTAAGACAGCAACCAGATTTTGCTAATGATAGCTATCTACAGGTTTTCAAACATAGCCATTACAATAAACTACCTCATTACTTTACTGCTTCACATGTAGAGAGGAAAAAAATAAAAAGGTAGAACTTTTCCATTTTCTCTATAACTTTATAGCTGTTGAGCTCCATTGATTTCATGATGACACGGAAAAAGTACGGCACAGTGTTCAGAAAATTTTAACCCAAGCTGGGAAATCCTGCCCTGCCAAAGATTTTCTGTGTCACCTTGTTCAAGTCACTTGACTGTGTTTACAGCTTCTCGGTTAAGCCTTAGCCTTCCACTGAATTCAATGGGAGTAAGTGATTTTGCATGAGAAACAGCTTTAGTGTTTCCCTGTAAATATTTTTCATTTCTAAAATGGAGTTTAGCTGCCTATCCTTCACTCACATATGTCCTATAGGACAGATCATTTGAATGTATTAACACACAGAGAAATCTGAGAAGGAAGAGTAACTGAATACCTTCTTTGCTTCACTCTCTGCTACTAAGCTGACACTCAGGAATCCCAGGCCCTAGTGGTGAGAGAGATTAGACAAAGGAAGACTTTCCCTTGATCAAGGAGAATCCAGTTAAGAGATCATCTATGAAAATTCATTGCACAGAAATCCATGGGCCCTGATGGGATGCACCCATGAGAGTTGAGAGAGATGGAAGAAGTGATTGCCAAACCACTCTCTATCATCTTTGAAAGGTCATGGAAAATGAGAGAGGTTCTTGAAGACTGGAGGACAGCCAATGTCACTCCAGTCTCCAAAAAGGGCAAGGAGGACCCAGGAAACTGCAGGCCATTCAGCCTCACCTCCATCCCTGGGAAGGGATGCTTACTTATTCTTATTCTGGATGCTGTCTCCAAGCAAGTGAAAGAGAAGAATGTTATCTGTAATCAGCATGGATTCACTAAAAGGGGAAATCAAGCTTGAGTAATCTAGTAGCCATCCATGATGTCATGACTGACTGAGTAAATGAGGAGAGAGCTGTGGATGTTGTCCACCTTGACTTCAGCAAGGCTTTTGACACTGTCATTGATAACATCCTCATTGGAAAGCTTAAGAAGTGTGGGGATAGATGAGTAGACAATGAGGTGGACTGAGAACGGGATGACCTACAGAGCTGGGCAGGCTGGAGAGTTGGGTTGGCAGGAACATTATGAGGTTCAACAGGGAGTGAGTATAGACTCCTACATCTGGAGAGGAAAAACTACACAGATCAGTACAGGTCAAGGGCTGATCTGCTGAAGAGAAGCTCTAAGAGGACCTGGGTGTCCTGGTGGACAAAAGGCTGAGCCAGTAGTGTGCCCTTGTGACATGGGTTGCATTAAAGAGAGTGTGGCCAGCAGGTTGAGTGAGGTTATCCTCCTCTATCCTCCTCCTCTACTTTGCCCTGATGAGGCCACATCCAGAGAACAGTGTTCAGTTCTGATGTCTACCTCAAAACAGCGATCTCCTAGAGAGAGTCTAGTCTACCATACAAGTAATACTCTGAGATGGAGCAATACAGATCCTTATAACAGATTCCTTTTATAAAAAAATGGGAAGGGACAGTATCAGGGGACAGAAAGTGCTTAGTGTTTGATGCCTCCTATAAGTAAGTAAATAAAATACAATGATCNGAGGGGAGGGGAGGAGAGATTGGAAGGTGTAAGATTAATTGCTATGAAGAGAGACAGTTTGCATGTAATTTCTGCAGAAGACAGTAGTATATTTTTAATTTACCATAGGTATTTTAATACATTTCCTCAAAAAATAACATGATAGCTAAGGCTGTTTCTTCTGTCCAATGTGCATCAAAATATTTATGAGTAATTTTGTCTGAATAAATAAATGTAGCCTTCCAGCAAAAGTAATTTCTTGTAAGCCAGTTTCAAAAGTATATCCCAGTTGTTTAAAGAGTTACACAAAGACTGTGGCTATGATCATGTGGCATAACTGTTAATGCTACAACACTAAAAATGCATGTCCTAACTTAATTAAGTATTAAGATAATATTCAAGGGAAAGGTAGTAACAAGTCGGTTTTCTTAATCTTGAGATCTCCAGAAACGATAAAATAATAATGTAAAAAAAAAAAAAAAAAAAAAAAAAGAATAAGACCATGTCTGCTTTTGATATCTTTTGCCTTTTTCTAGCCTGTTTCACTGTTATCCCTAGAACTCTGTCATGATGGGTTTGGATGGCATAATTGCTGCCCTTGTGCCATTTGAAGCCTTTCATTTTTTAAAAGAGAAACTACAAACGGGAGGTTACATTCCCTTATTTTGATTTTAGAAGTAAAAGTTTAAAACAGTGCAATAGGCAGTAGAAATGAGTTTTGAAGCTGCAATAGTGTTGACACTAAATCTTCAGAGATGATCTTGAAAGGATCTCAAAAATGAAATGCATTTAGAAGTTAAATCTGTCTCTTTCTTCTTTCTTTCATTTCTTTTAGCTTTTGTTTTAAAGATTTAATGTTCATCAATTAAATGTTTTATGGACTGATACATCCTTTCAGCTTAAATATGAGTGAATTTCAATGACTGATATGCCACAATCATGCAAATTTACTATTTTTCATATTCATAAACCCTACACCTAACATATCCAACTTCACAGCCTCAGTAACACACCTCAAGGGTGTACAACTGAAAAGGAGGCAGAGTCAGCAACTACTTTACATGACTTTTTTAAGTCTTGGAGAAGTTTCAAAAATTTTAGGAATGCAAATTATTTCTGCTAGGGGCAGAAATAAAGTATGTAGAGTCTTCTCAAACAGTGACAGACAGAAATTCTTAGTACTGTTTTGGTGTTTCATTTTTTTCTCTTGTCAAAGAGTGAGATAAGAGTTTGGTTACTGCTTTGAAATGGTTGCCTGCATCAGTGCTATACTAAAGATATTTGTTGCTTTTCTTCTATTCTTTTATTTCCAATTTACATTGAGTCAAATCTTAGTCCTGTTGAGTCTTCACAGTGACCGGAATATATGTTTTACTGAAAAAAAAAAAAAAAAACAGCAGCTAAATGTTTGGTTAATAAACAACTCTGCACCCTATTCTTAGCCTTCTGAAGCTAATGTTCTCATTGACTTCTACTGGCATTGAAGAAGGCTATATATTTAACAGCACCAGCCTCACAGACTACTAAAACATGGAATAGATACCTACAGATTTACAACCCTTGCACACAAACTAGTGCCAAGCAAAAGGCTTTAAAGAAGAACAGGAAAAAAAAGTTGAATCATAAAAAATATCTAACCCAAAAAATTTATGATTATTTTTTAAAACAGCACTTGATTCTCACAGTTAATAAGCTTGGTAGTTTCTACATTGAGTTATGGCATTTGCCCACTTGCAAAGAAAATTCCACAGAAATTCACTCTAAATAAAGCCACAGCTGAGCACAAATCCATGATAAGTATTGCCACGCAGTTGGATATGGCTCTTCCAGTTATTACCAGTGGAGAAGTTTCAATGTCAAAGTAGGTTCTTGAATAAATCAAAGATCTTGAAGTACAAAGCTATCCTTTTTCACCATTTGCATCCTTCTGTATCAGATGAAATAATATTTGAACTTCTATGGATATGAAGTATCATCCTCTTTGGAAATTTCTGTCATGTTTATCATGCCAGCTCTCCAATGGAAATGTAAGCGCTATATGGGTTCAATTGTACTTTCATGTTTTTGCAGCAGTTTCATTTTTTTTTTTTTTTTTGGCTTCTGTTGATTAAAATAGGACACACAAAAGAAGAGTCAACCTCCAGAATAGGAAAGTAGCATAATTTTGCTCACTGTTGTTCTTCCTTTGTGCAGTATTCCAGCTGCAATAGTTTCTGAACTCAACCTCAACTGCAATTCCAAATAATTCTGTAAGTTTTGGATACATGTATTTCAGGGGACACAGTCTTTCTATCATAGTGTGTTGCTAATCCACCTAACTGGCAATACATCTATGTTGTATTGGCTTCATCTTTCACATAACTGGATTTGCTGGACATAGGTTGTTCAACTGCACTCTGTTGCATCAAAAGGGCTGATGCTACAAAAACTGAATGGACTAAGGAATGTGAGCTGGGAATTGCCTGAATAGTTCATACTTCCCAAAAGCCAGGAGCTGCAGTACAGAGTGTAAAATTATCTGCTGAGATGCCATCTATACTTATCCTCCACATTTATTCACTGGCTTTAGAGATCATCAGCATTTTCCAATTGCAGCAGTTTCTACAACCTCCCTACTTCTTGTTCCAAACTGTCAGAAAAAGAAGGTGAGGAAATGTTTTCCACATTGAAAGAAAATACCCAATATACTCAGTATTTTCAAGGAATGTTGTATCTAGTTTACAGTGTTGTTTCAATTGGAGAATTCTTTCTGTGTCTGATGAATGTCCCAGTCCATTTACATCAAATATGATTGAAATATGATAATTATCTCACTATTAGATGCATACCTAAAATCTGTGATAGTTATCAAGTTTCTCAAAGCAGCTTAAAAAAATAAAAATAAAAATCAGAGACTGATCACTTACATTTAACTAAGATTTGTCTCTGAAATCCTTAAAATAATGTCAATTTGGCCATATTAAAGCAATGTAAGGATTGCTTCTGGTTAAATTGCTTCTGTAGGTAAACAAGTTTATTTAAGGTATCCTCAGGTATCTTTGCATTCATTATGCTATATAGATGCTCTCAAAAATTTTGTCAATCATCTGTCTTTCTCTGTAACTCAGCTGCCTGGTCCCATGAGAAAACGGAGGTATAAAATACAGCCTGAAATCTGCAGTTGTTTAATTCTCTATTATAATAATTTATCATTACATATGAATGGAAAATATGAAAATGTGAGAAGAAAAAAATATATATATGAATTCCCGCCTCACACATATCCATCCTCTTTCACCTTTCTTATCCTCCTGGATTAAACAAGTTAATAGAACTAATTAGTCTTCTGACCATTGATGGTATGATATCAGGTGGATTTCTATCTAGAATTTGTGTATTTTAAATTGTAATATAATTTTAATGCATTGGTAGAAAAATAGGCANATCAAAGGGCTACAGAAAAGTTTAACACCTGAAAGACATTACACAACAATCAAAAATCTTTTTTCTCATCTTGTTTTTGTTGCATACGTGTTTCACTAAAATTTTTTGCAGTTGTTCTTTTCCTGTCCTTATCATTTGTTACATAATTCTGCAGTGTTTTCCCAGTTAAAAGCTTTCTTCAAAGGCAGGAACAAAAGAGTCATCCCTAACTGACTGTATGGATTCGAAAGTTGTCTGTACAATATCAGGGTGTTCTACCAGAATAAAAAAAGCATGTGTTAGCAGATTGTTGTACTTGAATGATGTCATTGTCAACTTGCAACTGCCAGAACTTGCTAGACAGATGATAGTTAAGTGGTAAGTCATGCCTCTAGGCCACAGGATGCATAAGTATATTCAGTAATTGATGTCAAACACTTTCACAGACAGCTCTATCATCTGAAGTGCTTCTAACTGAATGCATTTTAGAGGAATATATATACATTATGCATTTTAAAATGGCTTATTATGAGTTCTATTAAATTGCCTTCCATTACACAGATCTCTCATTAGAAGTTTCCAAACTGTGATAGTATTAGTGATCAAAAATAGGGAATAAAGGGATAGCATATTCTGAAAATAAAACCATGAGTTCTAAGGGCATTGAGGTTTTGAATCTTGTATCTAACAAAATGTTGTACTACAGCTATGCTAAAGTTAATCAGATCTTATCATCTGTATTCACAAACTCTAACCACATGCAGTGCAAATTAATTGAGATATGAAATTGGGAAGTGGTTATCTATGCTACAGAATTAATCTATTATGAATTTCACATTTTCCCCTCCACCCCAACTCAGCCCAAAATGTCATAATAGGTTTTATTAAATCCATGCAGAATTTGGATATCCTTTTTTTTCTTAAAGTTCTCTGGTTGTACTTTGAACAAGACAGGCTCATAGCCTTTGAAATCACAACCAGAAAGTTAATAAAGAAAGCAATAATTTTCTCACAGAAATTTATAACTCCCGTTTAAAGTAAGTAATAAATTCATTTTAAATCATTTTCCACAGGCTCTTTTGTGAAACTTAAAATTCCAAGTTTCCCTGATAACAGTGACAAGGATTTCCAAGTGCAAGAGATAAAATCAACTTGGATCCTGCTAAAGCAAATTTCTAGCTTTACCATTTTGAAAAGTCTGTTGAGTAGAAAATATCAGCTAGTAAAAACAAGGGGTTTTTTTGAGATGTTGGAGACATGATTTCAATGCTTTTAATTTCCATCAAGTAAAAGTAATTCTAGATAGTATGTTTTCAAGGACATACAGTGTTCCTTAGGTAGTTCATACCTTGCAAAAGCAAATTCTATCCTGTGATTTTGCCTTTCTACACACAGTGAACTATTGGCTGCCACACCGTATGGTTGTGAGAGGATAAATATGGTGAGACTAATTCTCCTTTCAGTTACTTCAGATTGACTGAGAAAAATGCCTGTCGAATGCCATAATTAAAAACATATTGAAAGTAAGGGAGCAATTAGGATGTATGTTCTTCTCTGTCTATAAGTGTGAATGCACATTAAAGTCCAATATTTATAGGTCCAGCTTTAGGCGTATCATTTTTTTATATGCTAACAATTATTTCAGTCCAATTTGTTGAAGATTCTCTCTCGCTTTTCCTAAAGGATCACTTTTAAGTCTTGTAAATTGTTTGAGAAGATTAAAATATGTTGGTTATATAGGAGATGGTATATACAAGTGACCAAGTAAAATGAAAACAAAGTTAATTTCATCCCTGACTCCATCACTTCAATAAGGCAAGATGAAATGACTTGGTACCACATAGCTGAGGATTAAGGAGATGTCATGAGAAATACAATCTAATACTAGCCATTTGTAATATTTAACAAAATCAGTTCTATGAAAATACATGGAGTGACAGCATCAACGGACAAAGGAAGAACAACTGATGATATCTATCTAGATTTCTGCAAGGCCTTTGCCGTAGACCCACGCTACATTCTTATCTCCAAATTGGAGAGAGAAAAGTTTGAAGGGTGCACTACTTGGTGAATAAGGAATTAGATGGATGGTCGCAGACAGAGGGTCATAGTCAAAGGCTCTATGTCCAGATGATCATGTGTGGTCATAAGTGGTGTCCCCTAGGGGCCCATCTTGTGACCAGTACTCTTTAATTCTTTCACATTTTTTTTTATCAATGACATAGATGATGGAATTGGGTGCACCCTCAGCAAGTTTACATATGACATGAAGCTGAGTGGTACAGTTGATACAAGAGACAGAGAAGATGCAATCCAGAAGGACCTGGACAGGCTTGAAAAGTGGGACTGTGTATATCTAAGGAGGTTCAACAACACCAAATGTAAGACGTTGCACTGCTAGATGAAAAATTTAACGTGAGCCAGCAGTGTGTATTTGCAGCCAGGAAGGCCAACAACATCCTGGGCTACATCGAAAGAGGGGTGGACAGCAGAACAAAGGGAGGTGATTTTCTCCCTCTACTGTACCCTCACCAGGCCTCTTCTGGAGTACAGTGTCCATGCCTGGGACTCCCAGCACAGGAAAGATGTGGAGTTTTTGAAACAGGTCCAGAGGAGGGTCATGAAGAAAATCATAGGCTGGAGTACCTCTCCTACGAAGACAGTCTGAGGGAGCTGGGCTTTTACAGTCTGGAAATGAGAAGACTCTGGGGAGATCTCATAGAAGCCTTCCAATGCTTAAAGGGATTTTATAGGCAGAAGGGAAATCAACTTTTTACACGGGTAATAGGACAAAAGGGAATGATTTTAAAGAGGAGAGATTTAGATTAGATATCTGGGGAAGATTTTCACTGACAGAGTGGTGAGGTGCTGGAACAGGCTGCCCAGAGAGGCTGTGGTTGGCCTGTTCCTCGTAGTGTTCAAAGCCAGGTTGGATGGGGCCCTGGGCAGCCTCACCTAGTGACTGATTTAGTGGTTGGCAACCCTGTCCATGGCAGGGAGTTTGGAACTAGATGATCTTTGAGGTCCCTTCCAACCCAAGACATTCTTTGATTTTATGATTCTATTATTTTAAAATAACAGCCAGTGTCTTTGTGAGTAGCAAATTTCCAGTATCCTCAGCAATAAAGCCAAGGTGATTAAAAAAAAAAAAAAGAAAAAATATTTTATCAACTTTCTTGTTAATATATTACACTGGAAACAAATCAAACTGTTACTTCATTCTTTTTAAATATGTGTCCTAGTGGAAAATTTGTTCCATTGGGAACAAATCTCTTAAAATATAACACTG
This sequence comes from Pavo muticus, assembly GCA_016647715.1. Lineage (NCBI taxonomy): Eukaryota > Metazoa > Chordata > Aves > Galliformes > Phasianidae > Pavo > Pavo muticus. The sequence continues at coordinate 374,594 of JACDJE010002429.1, forward strand.
TCCACAACTTCCAACAAATTTTGTCCCCACAATTTCCATGATTCCATCTGCATGTAAACATTTCTCAATTAATTTCTTATTATTATTATTATAGGCCATATAATAGCAGAAACAAATACTGTCAGTTGTTTTCTTTATTCTTAGTAGGTGACAGTATTTTTTTCTCCTTAGTAATGCTGTTTCACACTGTGATGAGAATTTGCCTCTCTTTCTGAGAAAAGAAAGTGATTAAGCACAAATTCTACATATACGTTGTGTTATTTTCACTGCTTTCTTTAAAGATGACTAATCTCATGAAGGATGATACTGTACACAGGGGCCAATAACAGTGTGTGTTTATTGCTCACTGACTGTAGATACATAGTCTTGATTGCAGATTCATAGGATAATCTTGGTTGTAGAATCGGAGATGTCCCAGTGTGGCTTGGTACTGGCTGAAGAACAGGATGAGAAACAACCCCATTCTCTAACAGAAGATTACAGAAACAATTCTGAACACACTCAAGATACTCATTAAATAGGGGGCAGAAAGCTCTTGGAGTGGTGAATACAATGGTGGTGTACACTCAGGAAAAAACTTTTTCCTATTGTGTTCTTAAGCTTCAGAAGAATCTTTACTAGAAATATCCCCAAATTTCAGTGAAGACGTTGAAATTGAGTCTGTATGTTTGAGTTAATCATTTACATTAGATTGGATAGCACTATGCAAACTATCCAATGCTTGAAATATTCATCATTCCTCAGTCCTCAGTTCTTCTCTAAAGAAGTTTTCCAGCGTCTCTTTGAGATAGAGTGCTATCTAAATATGAAGTGTTCCTAGTAAGTTCTCTAGCACTTCTGCAGAAAACATAGTAAATGCTGCAGATATAAAAGGTTGAAGCAAACCCTACCTCTGTAAAAGTTTTATTACTGAAGTACTACAATTACTTAGTACAAAGAACAATGATAGGTGGTGAAAAGAAAGTCAGGGAGCTTTTCCAACAACTGCTATAAGGGAAGGATACCAGCCATGGGCTGATTAAGCATCTTTATTAATTAGAGGCACAACTGCATTAAAGGAAAATTAAGATTGAAAACCAAAGCACATAAAAGTTAAGAAGTGCCAGAATTAAAGTGACATGTGCACTTTTATTTCATCCTTCATGTGTGTGCATGGTAGTTACATGGTCACATGTTATTTTTTTCCCCAGGATCCCACAGTCATTCAGTGCTGGTAGCTCAGCTGCGGTTGTCTTCAAACTGACACTTTTTTTAATATATTCTGCTTTCCCTGTATGTGTAAGTATGTTTTCCTTACGAATTTGAAAACATGACTCTCTGGAAGATCTCTTTCTTGGTCAGAACTCCAAAATGGAGATCCTGCAGTTCTTTCAACAGTTGAATGTCTGTTATTAACCTTAGTGGTGCTCTCTAGTGACAGATCTTCTAGAACAAAATGTCGTTTCTTACTGAAGAATCTAACTTTAAAAATATATATTTTTAAGTCTTCAGCCTGATTTTCTAACATCTGACAGTCAGAAGCACCTGTAAACCATTCATACAACAAGGGTGATAATTTTGATTATTGGAAGCATTTCCAGCAGTATGAGAATAATCTACTGGAAAGCAGACTGAATCGAACATAAAGCTTTTTTGCTAAGGCAGTAAGCCTATGCAACTTCTAACCAAGAGTACTTGGTTTTCCAACCAGTGGGAACTTCACCAGACTGCCATGACCTTTCAAATATGATGGATTGCAGTTTGGCAGCTTCATCCATCAGTTCCCTCAGAACCCAGATGAATCTTGTTGGGTCCCATGGACATGTGCACCTTCAGGTTCTTTAGATGGTCTCAAACCTGATCTTTACTTACAGCAGGCAGATATTCCTTCTTCCAGTTCTTACCTTTGCTTTCTGCAGCTCAGGTGGTGTGGCTAGAGCCCTTGTTGGTGAAGACTGAGGAAAAAAGTCCTTGAGCACCCCAGCTTTCTCTGTATCCCTTGTAACCAGGTCTCTACTTTCCTTACAGAGAGGGCCCACCTCTTCTCTGGCCTTCCTTTTGTCACTGATACACCGGCAGAATTTCTTCTTGTTCCCCTTCATGTTCCTGGCTAGATTTAATTCTATCTGGGTTTTAGCTTTCCTAACCTGATCCTTGGCTGCTTGGACAACTTCTTTGTAGTCCTCCCAGGTAACCTGTTTCTGCTTCCACTGCCTATAGACTTTGTTTTTGCACCTAAGTAAGTCCAGGAACCCTGTGTTCATCCACAGAAGCCTCCTGGCATTCTTGCCCGCCTTCCTCTTTCTCGGGATGCATTCTCCTGAGCTTGGAGGAGACGGTCCTTGAATACTGAACAGCCTTCTTGGCCTCCTCTTCCCTGCAGGACTTTATCCCATGTAACCCTGCCAATAAGTTCCCTGAAGAGGTCAAAGTTTGCTCTAGTGAAGTCCAGAATAGCAAGCTTGATATGCACCCTCTTTGATGCCCTAAGGATCTTGAACTCTACCATTTTGCGGTCAAGGTTGGCCTTGAGCCTCACATTACTCATGAGCCTCTTCTCATTGGTGAGCTCAAGGTCTATCATAACACCTTTTCTCATAGGTTCCTGTACCAGTTGGGAGAGGAAATTACCTTCAGTGAACTCCAGAACCTCTTTGATTGCTGGTGCCCAGCTGTGTTGCTCTTCCGACAGATATCAGGGTGGTTGAAGTCCCCCATGAGGACCATGTTTTGTGAATGTAAAACTGCTCCTAAGTATATAAGTCGATGGTCCCAAAGAGAAGCATCCCACAGTCCTGGGGGAATTGGCTGATATCACTCTCAATTACATTTGAAAAATCATGACAGTCAGGTGAAGACCCTGGTGAATGGAAAAAAGGCAATGCCACACCCTTTTTAAGAAAGGTAGAAAAGATGACACAGGAAACTATCAACCTGTCAGCCTTAGGTGAACTGCTCGATGTATGAGGAACTGGCTGCAAGAACATATCCGGAAGGTGGTGGTCAGTGGCTCAGTGATCTATGGATGAAGATCAAGAGTGACAGGACAAAGGGAAATGGTTTCAAACTAAATGAGGAGAGAATTAGGTTGGATATAAGAAAAGTCACGATAAGGGTAGTGAAGCACTGGAACAAGTTGCCCAGAGATGTGGTGCATGCCCTGTCTGTGGAGACATTCAAGGTCAGGCTGGACAGGGATCTGAGGAACCTGATCTAGCTGTAGGTGCCCCTATTCATTGCAGGAGATTTGGACTAGATGATCTTAAGAGATCTCTTCCAACTCAAAGATTCTATGATTCTATGAAAATTCACTTTCCACTTAAATTTCACCCCTCTTTGAATCTGGTGTTAATAAACAGTCACGTTCTATCTGTATATTGAGTACAATATTTATCCTACGTTGTGACAAAATGTATGTTCAACTTGTCCTAATAAATTACAGCTTTCAGGGGTTTATATAACACTCATATTGCATTTATGAGACTCTGTGTATGTACTTTCTGAAAGGTATTGGTAGTTACCCATAGAGAAGTAGGAAAGTTAGAAGCTTTTTAGTGCAAAGAGCAGGACAGTATTCTAACTTTCATCTCTTGCAGCGAAAGAAAGGTCAGTTTACAAGACAATAAATAAGGAATTGTGCTGCGAGTTAATGACCATCAAACGTCACTGCTAGAACAGAGCAGCCTCTTTCCTGATTAACTACCGGTTTATGAAACCTTCTAGCACTTTCTTCATTGCGGCCTCCAGTGGGCACTAGTTGTTACTGCATTGGTAAGGCAACAAAAAATGTGCTCTTAACATTTTACGACACAATCTGCTGAGGCCCATGCATTGTTTTATAACAGTTTTTTTGTTTGTTTGTTTGTTTTGTTTTCTGCAAAAAGCCAGGACTAGCATAAAAGCCCTACACTTAATGGTGATTCAAATGGAATAAGATTTTTTTTTGCAAGTTTCCCGAGGTAAATGTTTCATGTTAAATGAACTTTTTATTCAAAAATAAGCTGTTTTGCAATGTGCTTTCTTGATGTAGGGTATCTTTTAGGTTTTCAGTTTTATTTGTGAGAAAATTCTGCAATACAATGAAGTGCAAATAACAAGAAAAGCATATGTTTTGCTGAATACTTCTAAAAATCAGATAGAGCTTCTGAGTATGAAAATATTCTTGGGTAAAGTAGGCTATCTTCCTAGAACACCCAAAGCAGAGAACCATCCACTTCTAATAGTCCACAGATCTCTCAGGATGCATCAAGATCAAGTTTCCATACATGCACACTTGTCAGTGATTTTTTTGTTTTTGTTTCTGTTTTTGTGTTTTTTTTTTTTGTTGTTGTTCAGTTTATTAGTAATTTCTATTACCCTAAGTATGAAATCTGAAAGATACATGATACTCTTTTTACTACTATATAACTTTAATTTTCAGATTTGGCTACTTACTTCAAATACCCTGCATTATAAATATGCACTCCTCTTGCAGTCACAGCATGCACAGATTTCATTGTTTCAATGCACATCTCTTATACTGTCAAGGATATCAATGGAGAGAAATGATAAAGTGGTTCTAATTCAGCCTAAAAGAATTTGGGAAGCTGTAACCTCAGGTTGCTCACAAGTATAGCACATTTATAGTCAAAAGACTTATGTTAGTTAACATCAGTGCATTATGTGCAAAAACTTGAGGTAACCACAGGAATCTAATTAAAATTATGAGAGTTACTATCTAGCAATACCATTTATTTTATCACTATATATACCTTGGTGTTTGATAACAGTATTTGTAAACTTCCAAGCAAAATGAATGGAAAGTTGCTACAGAATACGTTGTATCTTCTACTTCACACATGGATATACGGAGCAACCTGATCTAGCTGTGGGGTCCCTGTTCATTGCAGGGAAGTTGGACTAGATGGCCTTGAAAGGTCCTTCCAACTCTAAGGATTCTATGATTCTATATATTATATGGTGACTATTCTCTCTTTTGAAGAATACTGTCACATTGACATTCATAGATGAAAAAGTGACCACAAAACAGGGACAGATCTCCATATCTGCTGTTCCACATGAAACAACTTCATTTTGGAGTCAGTTACTGCAGAGCATTGATTTGGACGGTTGCAGTGCCCACAAGAGAGTTCAGCAGGTGATGTCACACAGTACTAGGTCTCTCACTTCAATCTTTGGTTGACTTTTTACATACATTTCAAGCTAATTAGCTAAAATTTCTGCTGCTCCTAATGAATGAGACTTTAGCCTATGACGTATTCTGTATGAAGTTGAAATGTGTGATTAACCACGTCTCAAAGTTACTTTGTGTTGTGTGAAGGGCCCATTGTTTTCTGTAGTCCATTTTGCTGAGCTATTATTGGTCACACAGAGAAGTAGAGTTGTTTGTGAGAGGTTGTCATTTTTCAGTGCAGCAGTATTCCACTTGCAGAGCATGTAGAACTGTATTGCTGTATAGCTGTGCATGATTTACTGTAAACAAAACACTGGAGTTCAGAACACCTGAGGCTATTTCTCCCTGCAACAGCAGGATGTTTTGTGGACAATTCCAAATCTTCAGCTTATGTGGTCAGCAAAGCTCCATGTGTTCACAAATGCTGCCAATTTAGTCAAAACTGAGAATGGAGTCCTAAAAGTCTGGATATTTTGCCTTTAATTTGGTGGTCAAAATACTCATCATTTCTAGCCAATAGGGGAGGAAAAAAAAAAAGACCTACTGTTAAGCATATTACATATTACATTAGGCATTTTACATTGTTTTATGCCTTTACATACCATTTGGTGGAGGTCAAAGCTATTCCAGAGTGTGTATGTTTCCTGAGAAAGGGCAATCCCAGTGATGTATTAATATTTAGTCTGATTCACGCTGAATCAATGAAGTAATTTAACTGTTGTGAGCCTGTGGCCAATGATGCATAAATCAAAAGATGAGGCCTCACAATAGTCATGCTCTGTCAACATGATCACTGCTGTATTTCCCTTTACTTACTGTCATCACTTTCTGGACTCTGTGATGATTTGCTTATTGTAACTGCTCAGGAAGTGTTTTGCTTGAAAATAGTTCTCTTCAAACTACAACACTGAAATTTCTGACTGAGAAAATACGGACATTCATAGGTTACAGTTTGTTGATTTTAGCCACTCACTGTTAATTCTGCTGGTTTTGGCAATTTGTTGTCAGCACTGAAAAAGCTGCAGTGCAGAGGGCTGTGGAACTTTGTTCAAGCTGTGTCTTGATGAGATGAATTCTAATGAATCCCTCCTCTACATGCTGAAGCTTAATCCCTATTCAGAAGGGATTAGTATTCAAATTTATCATAGAATCGAGAGTGATTAGTGGTCTATCACATACAGTATGCCAAGGAATATTAACTGGAAAGCTTGGAATATTTCTTGTTTATTTCTCTATTTTTATTCTATTTCCACAGTTAGCAGGGTGGCCTTTCTGGCTGTTGTCATTTGCCATTAGAAAGCAGTGACACAAACACTGTGCAAAACTGGTAAACTTCAAGTCAGTCTGCACTGTATGACAATTAGCAGCTGTATGCTAATGAGAAGAAAAGTTCTTCTTTTCCTAGAGGAAGATCAATATGAATTCTGGTTGGGTGTACTGATGCACTCAGTAGTTTTGATCCTGCCTGTCTAAGGAAGGTTCTGATGGGACATTTGATCACAAGCACATGCTATAGTAGAAGACTTATAATGGAACATGAAGAAAACTTTTACATGTAGTTTATGGATAGTCAATAAAAGTGCTCTTTCAAATTTCCCATCTTAATAAAACAAAGCTGGGTTTCTTTCAAATCTCAGACAAGTTTGAATCCTCTGAAAATCAGATTAAACTAGTTTGGAGAAAACCTGAAGAGTACTGTAACACAACACTGATCAACTCAAAGTGACAGTGGTTGCAGCTGTAAATTAAACAGTTCCTGAATTCAGAATAACACTTCTTATATGAAATTTCAGCCAAGAAATCTGTATTATCTAATGATATGGTAGCGGTTTGCAAGATTCTATATGCGCATTTCCAGAGTGCATTTCTGTCTCTTCGTTTTTCTCCTTACTCCACATAATGAGCAGAAAAAATATTTCAGATTATCTCATGGCAGTAGGGGTTAGGAAGCCAAACAGAGCAACATTTCTTGCCATTTTATTTTTTAAAAAAGTTTATCAATACTTTTTTCTGGTATACTTATTATCTCCTGATTCAAAGACCATTGAAATCAACTGAAATCTTTTTGTCACCTAAGTGTTGTGTAAGTGTTAGTTCATAAGAAGTTTAAATGAGAAGCAGAAAGGGAATAATATTTTCAGGTCAGAAAAAGAGGAGAAATCTAGTACCTTATGGATATATGAAGCATTTCATATAAACAGAAAGTGTGCGCAAGAGACAGTAAGGGAGGGCCTAAGAACGTTAATGGATGTTGACTCCCGCTACAGCTGTATTGACTACATTCAAGGTAAACTTATAAGAAACAAATGATGTGATGTGAAAAACAAGCAAAATACAGTTGTGATCCAACAGTAACTTGATATTATTTTGAAATTTCTTATATGTAACTTCATTGTGTGATGTTTCCTGATTTTCAGAAACTAGATTTATAAGACTTATTTGATGCCTGTCACCACCTTTTTATGGAATTCTGTCAAGATAGCATTGTATTTATAGCAGTAACAAAGAGTTAATTGAAAACTAGAATCATTATATGTGTCATGTACATACCTTTAAAAACTTACACAGATTACTTAGCTTTTACTGACTCACAAGTCAGATGTTATCATGGTCAAAGTGAATTACTAGTTACTACTAGTCACTCCCCTACTACTAGGAGAATAAATCATGCTCTTAGGCAGCACAAACTGTGCTGCATTTTTGTTGTTTTAGGTCTCAGACCATTCTGTAGTCTCTTAGTTCAATATCAGTGTTCTATGGGTAACTGACTGCTGAGAGCCAGCCTCTCAACTAGTGTAAATTAGCTTACATCGGCCTAGCATCTATGTAACCAGCTGGCAATACCAACTCTGCGAAGCTGATTATAGAGAAGGAATTGGGACAGACAGGCAAATTGGAAGCCACAAAAAAGATCCAAAAACGTCCAGAAGATGTGACATTCCTATTATTGCTAACTATGCTGTATCAGCTCCTTGGTCACAAGGAAGCCAAAGCCAAATAAATGTAAAGTAAACGCATTCTCTCTGCATAGGCTCCAGGTACTTGATCACTCAAATTCTTTGTGTAGTTAATTAAGAAATAATGTACAGTGTACTGGTCCTAGGGAGATACGCCCTAGCACTAAGAAGGAACGAGTTCATACATCGCAGTATGGAATTAGATTACTTTTTTTGCTTAGATGCCTCAGTATTTTGTCCAGGTTGTACAAAAAAATCTTCCAAAAATTTATTGACAGCAATTTCAAACTAATATTTCATTTATAGGATACTCCTGATTAAATGAGGAATGCAAAAGTTCTGGAGGAGAGAAGACAATGGGAAAGAATTATAAATGGCTTGAGGACATTCTAGCAAGAGATGCAAAAAAGTGTTTGTTGTGGTTCAACCTGGCTGGTAGCAAAGTACCACACAGCACTAGTGGAATAAGGGAGAGAACTGGAAACAAAGTAGAATTTGTGGGCTGAGGTAAAACTATTTACTAAGATAAAAGAAACAAAAGACTATAAAAACAAAAATGTGATTATAACTATATGTATATCTGTACATACTCGCATCTACTTGCCACCTGCCAACTGACACCCAGCTAACAATACCACTGTTCACCAATTGACCCAAGCTAGCAAAGCAGTGTCTCACCATGCACTAACGAACACCCAGCTAATCCCTCAGCAGAAGCTAGCCTCCATGCATCTCCCCACAGATTCATAGCCTTCTGCATGATGTCATATGGAATGCAATAGCCTCTTGTCTAGTTCAGGCCTGCTGCCCTGTCTCCACCCCACTCCTGTCACCATGCCATCTTGGCAGCGCCTCTTCCCCACCCAGCCTGACCTGGAGTACGAATCCATTACTCAGCAGCAACCAAACATCAGCCTGCTATTAACACTGTCTCAGCTGAAACTAGGACAGCATTTTAGTTGGAAATGCTGATCTTCAAGATTTTGAACGTGTCTCAAGAAGGAAAATAAGGGACTGGATCATTTACAATGACTGATGACTGTAACTAACTATCCACTGAAGGAGAGCTGTGTCTTGGTCCACTTTAAGGCTACAGCATTCAGAAGAACTGTGCAGTCCACTGTGTTAATTAGCACCTTCTTCACAAATCCGAGCAAGAGTATGCACTCTGATCCATCTCAAAAGACCTGCGGTCCTAACCATCATTAAGAATGAAGACAGGCATACAGCTACAGCAAGACATGGGTAACGAGCTCCAGATAACTAGTGAGGTGGTGTATGGTGATCAGATAATGAAGGCCTCTCCTGAAACTTGCTCTCTGAACACAAGCTAGGCACCTGGCTGAAACTACCAGTTATGACTGGTCAGATCATTCAATGGTTTTATTCTCATTACTGAAGACCCATACCTGGCAAAATATTAGGACATGTTGTACTGCTGCTTTGTAAAACAAAGTTGTTCTATGTGTTCTCTAAGCATCTTTGTTTAGGTAAAGTGTCTCAGAGAATCTGTTCTCTGCTGCAGTGTTTTTCTTTTCCATCCTAGGACTCCTGAGTGCATAAAACAACAGCAAATTATACATATAGGGATTTTAGGTAAATCCTTTTGCTGGGTACTTTCCTCGATAATTATTGATGAATCTTGGCAGCCTGGAGCTAGTGCAGCTAAAAAAAAAATTAAAAAAATAAATTAAAAAAAATTAAAAAAGGAATGAAAGAATAAAATCTTATCACAAGGTGCCTTCTGTTTCTTTTGCATATTGCAAAATAAAATTAAAAAAAATATTATATTTTGCTTAGGTTCAGAAAGTTAGAATTATATCTGCTGTCAGACAGACAGAGAAGAGAAAACTGGTAAGAAATAAAAACAAAGAGAAAACAACAAAACAAATAAAAAGGCAAACCTATTTATCATCCAGTCAAAAAGTTTTACCACAGTCCTGTCTCCTGCTCTCTTATTTTCACATAGTTCAATCAGTAATATTTGTTATTGAATGAGAGATACTAATGTGCTTTTCAGATGCCTCATATTAGTTGGTATACATTACTTAAGTCTTACTCAAGTCTTGGTAATATTACAGACTGTTGGTGCCACAGCTGGCTGTGCTATTGCTAGCAGTTATGGATTATACTGTCTTTATCTCCTGACCAGATATTAATATAGCTTCCTCAGTAACCCACAAGTGATTAATGAGATAAGAAGATAAAATACTCCACCTGCTGCAGAAGCCATGAAAACTGAATTAATGAGTAGGGAAAAAAGAAGGAAAAAGAGTTTCAAGACTTCAGTGTACTGTACAAACCACATCAGCCACTTATTTGCCTCAACTCCTAATGATGCTGTTTGTGAATGAGTTAGTGCTGTCTAAATTAGACTACTGACAGACAGTCAATCCAGGGAAAATAATGCATTACTATGATAATTACTCTATACCATTAAAAAAAAAAAAAATCCCTATTTGTTTTTCAGACTGTTATCTTAGGAAAAACACCATATACCCATTGTGTATTACTCAGGCAGAGTAAATTAGCTATAAAAATACACAGTGGAATAAATTCACTGATGATCCAGAGAATGTGCACTGGACATACCTGGTATATATGTTTCTGGCATTTTATTTGTGATACGAAGAATGGATATTTATTACAGTAAGAAGTTTATTGTGGCAGCCCTGGGTTTGAGTTCAAACTGTGTGATTCTATCAAAACAAGAAGAAAAGTCAAATATATTTTTAAACTTTACATTTATTTTCAACTGTCTGCAAAACTGTCATTTGATGACTCGGTATCAGATCCATTAATCTTCCTTTTTATGTTACACTTATGCTAACCTTAGCAATTAAATTCTAAACAAAATCCACAAGAGTTTTATCAAACAAACAAGCAACACTGTGCCCTCTTTAGATAGGTAAGCCCTTCAGCAAACTCTGTAGCTCTTCTGGACCAAAAGGAAATCCAGTCATAGAAGATACTGGCTGGAAAAAACACTCTCCAGTCCTGTTGCTTATAAAAGACTTGTCTCAGCAGCCAGGTAGAAATATAAAGAAGTTCACATTTTAAAAGCTCCAATTTAAAAACTGGTTTATCAACTTCAACTTCAATCTACAGTTTCGAAGACATCGTTTGCAGCTGATTTTTTAAACCGACACTTGCGGGTTTCAGTGAACAGTCAGGAACTGACATCTGCAAGTGAGAGTTCTCACACTAAGCTACTGACTGCCAGCAGTCTTTCCACTTTCATTTCCATGGTAACTGGGCAAGGAAAGTTTGTAGAAAGTTTATGTTTTTTAAATTTTTATTATATTCACCCAACCACTCAATTCACAGGGATGAGAATTAGCCCACCATACCCAGGGGAGTTCAAATGTCACTGATGTTCTTAGCAAGGGGGATCTGATGCTGCCACAATATCTAAAGTTCGTTGACTGGACATCCCTATTGTAATGCTATTACCATTTGTGCTTTTGTTATGTTGTAAGTCTCAAAAGAGTTGATGTTTCAGTAGCAGTTTTACTCCCTAGAGGATTACTAAACATAGGAATAACAGAAAGAAATATATTACTTGTGTGGAGTTTCCTATCTGTTCTCTAGACTCCAACTGATGTACAGCCTACAAATCTGTACATATAGAGATGATCGTTATTCAGTTCACAGCTTTCTGTTATCAAAATGAGAACCTGCATTTACACAGGCTCTGAATCTCTTCTTGTTCTGGTTTAAAGCTGAAGTAATACCAACGAAGACAGAGGTTCTAATCCTGATTTCATTTCTTTCACATTCAGTGTATACAATCAGGCACCTTCAGTGTGCTAAATTAACACATCTTGGATTTACCTTAAAATTAAATCCAGTCCAATTCCATTTAACAAAAGTGAACGTCAGTAACTACTTCAGAAACCATTGTAATGTAGCATTTTCTGGTCTCTGCAACAGTGAAGCTCTCCAAGCACGACATTATTACAAGTTCTAAGAATCTTTTTATCATAAACAAATGAATCTCTCTAAATCTACTTAGTCTTGTAAAACAGTGAGCAGTGTTCACAATTTAAAAAAAAATCATTTAAAAAATCAATGTTATCCATTTTCTCTAACAGGCTTTCTAACAAGCTGGATCTCATTAGTCTACTGATTTTAGCAATCTAAGATAGTCAGGAATTCCAGAAATGGCTGGATTAATCAAGTGTCAGTGAATATGTTAAGAGGAATAGTGAATAAAGAAACCAAAAAACTATAAAAGTGTTCTGATGGATGATAACAAAAAGTGCAGAAATTATTCGATCGTATTGCTGAATAATTAAAATAATCAGAAATGTATTCAGGGAAAAAAATGCCAAAAGTTGTATTATGAATAATTCATAATGAATAATTCATCCATCCCTGCACTACATAGAAATGTTCTTGCTATTCTCCACATACATTTATACCATTTCTTTAAAGCTTCTCTTCCAGTGGCTTCAGGCAGTGTTAGGCAGCTGAATAAATACAGGACCACAGTAACATGCCCATGCAAACCAGAGGACTGAGTTAACAATGTTTGCTTGTGACAACCCAATTCACACTCTCACTGTTATAGTTCACTCTAATCAGTGGTGCACAAGAGTTATCAGATGTACACCCTTTTCAACGGTTGTTGTTGGAGTTTCCAGAGACAAGTCCCAGCCACAACAGGTCACAAGATTTTTGATCCAATTGGAATGCACAAGTCTTTCCATCACACCCTCCTTTTCCCCATCTTTGTCTGTCAGGGCACTTATTTCCCTCCCTGGGAGTCATATCTCTCCCTCTATTAGGTTGAATTGAAGTTGTCAGTGCTGTACGCCTCACTCCCTGTGTCTCCATAAAGTGCCTCTGAACATTCACAGGACAGAAGTTGAGTACCGTGTTGAATGTAGACATTACAATGTTTTTCATTCTAAGGCCCTGTACGTCACTATCAACCATTCACTGGTACCTTAGACAATGGAAATCATCCACTAACTGTGTCCTTTAAGAAACAAACAAATAAGAATATTCCAGAGTTGATTTACTGTTGCTGTTTCAGCTTTCATAGCTTCTGTTATAGGAAAGCTGCAGCTTGAATGTCTCCTTGTAAGATACATGCAGCTTTAATGTTCTTTGAAATTTATTTACTTCAGTCCCATTTTTATCATTGCTTCCACTAACCTTCCCATGAAGCTGACTAGATACAATAGTGTAAAACATCATAAGCCTTTTGTTTATGAGCAAACAGATAATTTTGAGCATGTTGTGCATATAAGGAATATTTCCTATATGCAGAACAGAAAATTACAGAAACCCACAGGTATTCTCTTGCTACACTGATCACAGAATCACAGAACTGTAGGGGTTGGAAAGGTCTTTTAGAGATCATCGAGTCCAACCCCCAAATGATGTTGATGTTTCAATGATTATTCGGTGGTTTTGATAGTTATATTTTATGAAGCAGAAAGACTGGCCATTTCCACTTCCTTTTCCAAAAATGTAACATGCAATGGTGATATTCTCTCTCAGAGTTCCCTTTTATGTAATTTTATAAGTTTATTGTGATAGAATTCAAAAGGCTGCGCCTGAAAAATTCTATAACATATGGCATATATTTAACATGTCTTGTGAATTAAAAATAACAGCCTACCATCTGCCTTTGTGAGCACATTTTATGAAAATCTAAATGAAAAGCTAAAAGATGTGAATTTTGTCAATTAAAATATGAAACACTTAGGTTCATGACAGGGGAAAAGTGCTCAGGATTACCTTACTTGAACTTGGCTCACTAAGGCCTTAGAAACTGTATTTGGGTAGTCACTTGATAGAGGAATAAAATATTGTATTGATCCACAAGAATATGTCATGTTTTGAGAAAATATAAGACTCACAAGTCAGTCTATTGCTTGTTGATTTATCAGATATGAACATGTGATAATATTAATTTTCATTTATTTTAGGTATTTAAATGAGCATTTCTGTAAAATGCCGTTAAATATTTTCAGTAGCTATTAGCTGATAGTTTTACTCGAGCAGTGCAGTATAACAGTACCTCCTCCCAGGCTTCTCTACTGGAGTTAGAGCTACTAATAATTTTCACTGTCTATTGAAGACAGAGCAACTAATAACTGATCATTATTAATTCATTGATAATTGAACAAACCAATCATCAAATTGTTGATCCTTAGAGGTTAGTTTAATTTTAGTTTCTTTTTTTTTGCCAAGCATGGAAATGTTTTAGTTTAGTTTAGTTTAGTTTTAAATGAGGTAAATCTCTAAATGAAAATCCATTTTAAAATAGGAATTCAAAACATTTCATTTTGTAAATGTCAAAATGAAACACAGAGAATTTCAAAAGAAATCTCCTTTTCCCTCAATCTTACATTTTAGAGCATGAGGAGGAACTAAAATTACTCACTAACTTCTCAAAAGGTATAATGCTATCCTGACTGACACTGTCTGCCTATGATGTTCTATATTCTCACAATCTTCTGACTTGATTATTGCAGCTTTTTATCTGGAGTAATTTCAGCTGTTATATCAGGACCTGTCAAGAGAGAATTGTTCAGGAGTTTTGTCACCATCACCTGCTACTTGTTCAATCTAGAATATAACTGAAAATCTGTTTCTTGGTGCTAAAAATCTTCCATGTTTTATCATCTTTAAAAAAAAAAAAAAAAAAGTTAATATATAGGTCTCAAAACATGCATTTCCATTTGAGCAGTGTGATGTGAATAGGAACAAAATCTCATAACTCTTATAAGTTGAATTCTGGACATGCTATCTGTTAAACATAAGTCTTCAGAGAAGAATGTAATGAAATTAGACTGAAATAAGGTAGGTAGAAACAAGACTTTAATTTCCATCTGTATACACAGAAAAGCTTGAATTATCCCTTCGAGCAGCACCAAGGAAGTAAGAAGTTGCAAACAGTGTATGATCAAGTGACCTGTATTTTATAAAAGTCAAAATAGATTTCATTTAGATTTAAATAGGGAAATACTGATGGAGATGTTAGGAATTTTTTTTACTAAAGAAAAAGACAGAGACAAATCTTGTTTTCTGCAACATGCAAAACCACGTACACAACTGCAAATGGGAACAATTAGGGAAAAACACAACTTATTTACAAGAAACAAGTGTGTTTTACTTTTATGGAGGTGCATTGGCATGATAAATTTTCTGACAACAAAAAAACCTTTGAACCAGTTGGCACGAGTCAGGGAGAAGCTATTCTTAAAAAAAGAAGTAACTCAAAATTCTCTCTCAATTTAGAGGAAAAGAAATAGAGGTATGTTTAACTAGGAAACTCTTATATCAGGCATGACAGAATATTTTTCTGTTTCACACTCATGTAGCTTCCAAAGCTGTGACTCCTTCTTTACATATTCTTTTAGAATACTTTTTGATACATACATTGGATCAAATGCATTAAATTTTCACAGCCCACTAAGTCCAGAGCATCCATGACCTCTCAGGTACTGTGAATTAGGATGGCTGTAAAGATTTAACATTCTATGGGACAGCCTGAACTTAAGAGTTTTATGGCTCCTTTGGCCTAGACTTTCCCAATTATCATTATCTTGTTTTAGAATCACAAAATCATAGGGATTGGAAGAGACTCTGGAGATCATCTATTCCAAACCCCTGCTAAAGTAGTTCCCTACAGTTAGGTTGCAGAGGAAAGTGTCCAGGGAAGTACTAAATATCTCCACAGAAGGATACTCAACAGCCTCTCTCAGCAGCTTGTTCCAGTACTCTATCACCATCATAGTAAAGAAGTCCTTCTTATGTTCAGATGGAAGTTCTTGTGTTCCAGTTTGTGCATGTTGACCCTTGACCTGTTGCTGGGCAACACTGAAAAGAGCCCATGCACACTCACCGTTTAGATATTTATGACCATTAACATCCCCTCTCAGTCTTCTCCAGGTTGAACAATCCCAGATCTCGCAGCGTTTCTTCAGAAGGGTGATACTCCAGGCCCCTAGTCATCTTTGTCACCCTCTGCTGGACTCTTTCCTGGATTTCCTTTGTTAACTAAATACACAAAATGAGAAAGGACATAGATATAGTGTAGCCTTGTATGACTTACTCTCCAACAGTGGAAACAGCAATTTGAGTCAGAGTGGTTTTGTGGTTAAGGCACAGCATTAGGAGTCAGGAGACAAGGGCTCCCTTCCTTCAGCAGCTACAAACATCCATTGTGATCACAAAGTCTGGATTCTACATGTTGAGACTCAGATTCAGTATTGATTCATACAGAAAATGGTGATCCTCTGTGATCTTCATAAATGTCCTTTTAAAAAGGGCTCTGGAAAGAACAAAATCAATTGTGATGGCACATATATGCTTGATACTTAGAATTTAGATAAAGGACATGAGCATAGCCCAGCAAAACATTAAGTGAATCTTAAGGCACTAGAGTTAGTATTAGCAATTGCATGCTTCTGAGGAATACGTGTTTCTGACACTGCTTTTGTAAGCACAAGGCACAGAAAAAGGCAGTGCAAGGTAAAGAGAGGCAAGGGCAAAAAGGAAAAGGGAAAGAGAAAAAGGGGAAAAAGGAAAAGGCAAGGCAAGGAAAATAAAGGAAAGACAAGGGAAGCCAAGGCAAGGAGAAGAAAGGCAAGGCAAGGCAAGGGGAAAGGGGGGAGGGA
>JACDJE010002429.1:391426-425714 GCA_016647715.1 Pavo muticus
AAGGGAAAGGGAAAGGGAAAGGGAAGAGGGAAGGGAAAGGGAAAGGGGAAGGGGAAGGGGAAGGGGAAGGGGAAGGGAAAGGGGAAGGGAAAGGAAAAGGGGAAGGGAAAGGGAAAGGGAAAGGGAAAGGGAAAGGGAAAGGGAAAGGGAAAGGGAAAGGGAAAGGGAAAGGCTCTAAACTAGGAAGTATTTTACTTCGAAGTTCTCTTATTCCCTTCGGTATTTCTTATCATTTCCTGGAGAACTGGAAGTATATGTATTTTTTCTCCCAGGCTTCGTTAGAGGGGTTTGGTGACTCCTTCAGTAGCACATTTGCAACTTAGCAACCTGTTGGACTTGACAGATATATTTAAAAGACGAAGTCAATGGGAACAATCCTCCCCA
Organism: Pavo muticus; assembly: GCA_016647715.1. Classification (NCBI taxonomy): domain Eukaryota; kingdom Metazoa; phylum Chordata; class Aves; order Galliformes; family Phasianidae; genus Pavo; species Pavo muticus. The sequence continues at coordinate 391,811 of JACDJE010002429.1, forward strand.
CTCTGGGGTCCTTGAACAACACAAGGGTGGTAACAAGATCTGTAGTAACATTATTGACCTGTATACAGAAACAGAATGAGTTCTGTGCTGTAATAGGTCCTCACCAATGGAAACTGAGAGCAGAACATTTTCTGAGTTACCCCCAAAGGAAAATACAGATATTGCAACGTTAGATTAGGAATGGAGCGAGGAGAATGTCAAAGTTATCATATGTTTGTGCTGTACTTTTTTTCACAGAATCATAAAATCATATGTGTTGGAAGGGACTGCTGTATATCATATAGCCCAACGTCCCTGCTAAAGTAGGTTCCCTAGAGTAGGTTAAACAGGAAAGCTTCCAGGTGGCTTTTGAATATTGCCAGAGAAGAAAACTCATCAATCTTTCTGAGTAGATTGTTCCAATGTTCTGTCACCCTCAAAATAAAGAATCATAGAATCATATCATAGAATCATAGAATCACCAAGGTTGGAAAAGACCCACAGGACCACCCAGTCCAACCATCCACCAATCACTAATAGTTCTCACTAAACTATGCCCGTCAACATAACGTCCAGACGTTCCTTGAACACCTCCAGGGTTGGTGACTCCACCACCTCCCCGGGCAGCCCATTCCAGGGCCTGACCACTCTTTCAGAGAAGTAGTATTTCCTAACGTCCAGCCTGAATCTCCCTTGGAGCAGCTTGAAGCCATTCCCTCTGGTCCTATTACTAGTTATACGAGAGAAGAGGCTGACCCTCAGCTCACTACAACCTCCCTTCAGGTAGTTATAGAGAGTAATAGCATCTCCCCTGAGTCTCCTCTTCTCCAGACTGAACAATCCCAGCCCTTTCAGCCTCTCCTCATAAGGCCTGTGCTCCAGACCTCTCACCAGCTTTGTTGCCCTTCTTTGAACACGCTCCAGGGCCTCAATGTATTTCTTGCAACGAAGGGCCCAAAACTGGACACAGTACTCGAGGTGCGGCCTCACCAGTGCTGAGTACAGGGGGACAATTAGTTCCCTGTTCCTGTTGGCCACACTGTTTCTGATGCAAGCCAGGATGCCATTGGTCTTCTTGGCCACCTGGGCACACTGCTGGCTCATGTTCAGCCGAGCATCAGTCAATACCCCCAGGTCTATTTTCTCTACACAGTCTTCCAGCCACTCTGCCCCAAGCCTGTGGCGTTGCCTGGGGTTATTGTGGCCAAAGTGCAGGACCCGGAATTTGGTGTTGTTGAACCTCATCCCATTGGCTTCAGCCCAGCTATCCAGCCTGTCCAGATCCCTGTGTAGGGCCTCACTACCCCCAGGCAGGTCGACACTTCCAGCCAACTTGGTGTCACCTGCAAACTTACTGAGGGTGCACTCAATGCCCTCATCCAGGTCATCAATAAAGATACTGAAGAAGATAGGCCCCAATACCGACTCCTGGGGAACACCACTCGTGACCAGTCGCCAGCTGGATTTAACTCCATTCACCACCACTTTCTGGGCCCAGCCCTCCAGCCAGTTCCTTACCCAGCTAAGAGTGTACCTGTCCAAGCCACGGGCTGCCAGCTTCTGCAGGAGAATACTGTGGGAGACAGTGTCAAAGGCTTTACTGAACTCTAGGTAGACTACATCAACAGCCTTTCCCTCATCCACCAGGCGGGTCACTAGATCATAGAAGGAGATCAGGTTAGTCAAGCAGGACCTGCCCTTCGTGAACCCATGCTGGCTATGCCTGATCCCCTGGTTGTCCCACACATGCCGCATGATCTCCCTTAAGACAATCTGCTCCATAACCCTTCTTGGCACCGAGGTCAGGCTAACAGGCCTGTAGTTCCCCAGATCCTCCTTACAACCGTTCTTGTAGATGGGAGTCACACTGGCAAGCCTCCAGTCTTCTGGGACCTCACCAGTCAACAAGGAGCACTGATAGATAATGGAAAGCGGCTCAGCTATCATCTCTGCCAGTTCCCTTAGCACTCTCGGGTGAATCTCATCCGGCCCCATGGACTTGTGGCAGTCCAGCTGGAGTAGTATGTGTCTGACTGTGTCCTCCTGAATTATGGGGGTTTTGTCTGCTCCCCAGCCGAGAATACCAGGTCAGAGAGTGGAGTACCCTGAGGATAACTGGTCTGACTTTTACAGACAGACGTAAAGAAGGCATTCAGAACCTCTGCCTTTTCCTTATCCTCAGTGGTCACATTCTCAGCCTCATCCAGTGAAGAATGGAGATTCTCCTTGGTCCTCCTCTTACTGTTGATATATTTGTAAAAGAGTTTCTTGTTCCTTTTTATCCCAGTGGCCAGGTTGACTTCAAGCTGGGCATCTGCCTTTCTGATTGTCTCTCTGCACATCTTAACAGCTTCTTTGTATTGTTTCTGAGTTGCCTGTCCCTTCTTCCACAGGAGGTAGATTCTCTTTTTCTTCTAGAGCCTCAAGAATAGCTCCCTATTCATCCACGCCAGTCTTCTTCCCCACCGGCTCATTTTGCGGCTCAGGGGGACAGCCTACTCTTGCGCCTTTAAGACTTTCTTGTTGAAGAGCAACCAGCCGTCTTGGACCCCTTTACTTTCTAAGACTGAATCCCAGGGGACTCCCCCTACTAGTCTTCTGAACAATTCAAAGTCCACCCTCCAGAAGTCCAAAGTAGAAGTTTTGTTGTTCCCCCTCCTGGCTCCACCAGGAATTGAGAACTCTACCATTTAATGATCAGTCTGTCCAAGACAGCCCCCGACTCCCACATCTCCCACCAGACCTTCTCTGTTTGTGAACAGCAGGTCTAGTGGGGCAGCTCCTCTCGTAGGCTCTCTCACCAGCTGCATTAGGAAGTTATCCTCCACATACTCCAGAAGCCTCCTAGACTGCTTCTTCTGTGCTATGTTGTATTGAAATTCATTTTCATGTTCAGATGAACTTTCTAGGTTCCAATCGGTGTCTGTTGCCCCTTGACCTGTCACTGGGCACCACTGAAAAGAGCCTGGCCTTATCCACTTTACACACATCCATCAGATATCATAGAATCATAGAATTGTTTAGGTTGGAAGAGACCTTTAACATCATCTAGTTCCAAACCCCCTGCTATAGGCAGGGACACCTTCCACTAGACCAGATTGCTCGAAGCCTCATCCAGCCTGGCCTTGAATGCTTCCAGGAAGGGGGCATCCACAACCTTGCTAGGCAACCTGTTCCAGTGTCTCACCACCCTCACAGTAAAGAAGTTTCTTCCTAGTATCTAGTCTAAATCAGCCCTCTTTAAGTTTAAAACCATTTCCTCTTGTCCTGTCACTATATGCCCTTCTAAAAAAATCCTCCCCAGCTTTTCTGTAGGCCCCCTTCAGGTACTGGAGGGTTGCTTTAAATTCTCTCATCTTGTCCTTATAGGGAAGGTGCTCCAGCCCTACGAACATCTTTACAGCCCTCCTCTGGACCCTCTCCAACAGCTCAATGTCCTTCTTGTGTTGAGGGCCTCAGAACTGAATGCAATACTTCAGGTAGGGTCACATGAGAGCAGAGTAGAAGGGCAGAATCACCTCTCTCAATCTGCTGGTCACGCTTCTCTTGATGCAACCCACGACACAGTTGGCCTTCTGGGCTGCAAGTGCATATTGCCAGCTCATATTTAGTCTTTCATCAACTGACACCCCAAAGTCAGGGCTGCTCTCAAGCTATTCTTTGTTCACCCTATGCTTGGGATTGCTCTGACCCAGGTGCAGGGCCTTGCACTTGGACTTGTTGAACTTCATAAAGTTGTCATGGGCCAACCTCTCAATCCTGTTCAGGTCCCTCTGGATGGAATCCCTTCCCTTTAGACTGTCTCTAGGAGATCCCCATCTTTCTTGAACTGAGGAGCCCAGAACTGAGCACAGTACTTCAGAAGTCACACTGCTAGAACAGAGTAGAATGGGAGGATTACCTCCCTCAACCTGCTGGCCACTCTCTTTTTAATACACCCCAATACAATTTGACAAGTGATGTCCCCCAGGGGTCAGTACTGGGACCAATATTCTTAAATATCTTCATCAGTGACATCGATAGTGGAGTCAAGTGTACGCTTAGCAAGACTGCTGATGACATGAAGCTGCGGAGTGAGGTTAATGCATCCAAGGGATAGGATGCCATCTAGAGGTGCCTAGACAGGCTTCAGCAGTGGGCCCAGGTAAACTTCATGAGGTTCCATAGATCTGAGAGCAAGGTTGAATCCAGGTAACATCAACCTCTACAGTCAATACTGGAGAGCTGGAGGATGAAAGGACCTGGGGGTACTGGTGGATGGCAAGCAAGACATGAGCCAGCGACGTGCCATTGCAGCCCAGAAGGCCAACTGTATCCTCGGCATGGCCAGCAAGGCAAAGGAGGTGATCCTGCCCCTCTACTCTGCACTGGTGAGGCATCACCTGAAGTACTGTGTCCAGATGTGGAGTCCTCAGGAGAGACATGGACATGATGGAGTGCATCCAGAGGTGGGCCACAAAAATGATCCAAGGAGTGGAACACCTCACCTGTGAGGACAGGCTGAAAGAGCTGGGGCTGTTCAGCCTGGAGAAGAGAAGGCTCTGAGGTGACCTGATAGCAGCCTTTCAGTTTCAAAAGGGGAGCTACAGGAGAGAAGGGGACAGACTTTTTAGTAGGGTTTGTAGTGACAGGACAAGGGGAAATGGTTTCAAACTAAAACAGGGAGATCTAGACTGGACATAAGGAGGAAGTTTTTTACAGTTAGGGTGGTGAGTCACTAGAACAGGTTGCCCAGAGATGTGTTGAATGCTCCATCCCTGGAGGCATTGAAGGGCAGGCTAGAGAGGTCTCTGAGCAAACTGATCGAGCTGCAGATGTAACTGTTCTTTGCAGGAGGGTTGGGCTATCTGATCTTCCCTTCCAGCTCTGAGGATTCTATGATTCTATGATTGGCCTTCTTGGCCACAGTGGCATCGTGCTGGTTCATGAGTCCTATCCAACTCAAAGTGTTCCACGAGTCTATGGTTCTTTGATTGCTTTTACTACCAATAATTTTCATCTTCTTGGCTGGAGCAAAATTTTATAAAAGATAATAAACAGTGTTCATACATTGTCCAGAGATCACCAACTAATAAAAATGCTACTGAAATGCTAACTCATCTGCATATGAGAAATACCAGATTGCTTCTGTTTCTCTAAGACCCTAAACCCAGAAGATGTAATGCTTTACTACACACATCTGTGTAGATCTGTGTAGAATTAAAGATCTCTCTACTTCTTCCCATCTACGGTCTGCTCTTCTTTAGAAGAATGGTTAGAATTTTTCTGGAAAAGAATGCATGTTTCACACAACAACAAAAAAATACTGTTTGAATTTCAGTTGCAATTACCTTCTGAAAATGGTGATGCTGGCATTCAGTGATGTAGTGACTAAGCATTCAGTGGAAGAGCATAAATTCTGCTTCTGGAAACAGCATAGCATGGAGATGAATGAGGGCACAAGAAGGATGGCCTTTTTCCCACTTTGGCTTTTCAAAACACAAATAATCAATTTGACTGCTACTACTACTCCTGGTATAAGACTGGTGACCAGATGTGCCAGGCCATGGTAGTTTCACACTGATAACTAACTTGGCATCGCTACTGAACTGCTTGCTCATTTCCATTCCTAAAAAGAACAGGTGAAGAAAATATGATGAAAAAGTTTTATGCATTGAGATAGAGAGCACTTTATTAAAGTAAGAGGAAAATAAAAGCTAAGGGCATGCTGAAGCAAAAAAAAAGAAAACACTTATTCTCTGCTTTTCATCAGCAAGAGAAACGGGATTTTCACATAAATAGTTAAAAATGCTGGTACCTGCTTATCTCTTGTGTAAACCTTGTGGATGGATATCTGTGAGGTCAGCATGAGAAGCAGCCAAAGGTGGGAGTCTCGCAGCAGCAGCACAGTTGTCTTTTCAGTTAAGGTTGTGGGAATAGGCAGATAACATTTCAACACAAAATCTTGAAGGCCACTGTGCCCAGGGTGAGACCTTTTGCTTTATTAACCATGAAATTAATATTAAAGTTGACACCCCTCAATACACTAATGAGCTCTAAGAAGAACATGCTAAACATATATGACAATACTACTCAACTCTCCAAGTCATGTTAAATATCACTCCAGGGAGAGAAACAGATAAGTTTATGATATAAGGAAAAGTATCTTGGTGGGGGAGCAGAGCAGAGAAGAAGAGTAGAGCAAAGAAGAGAAGGAGGAAAAGAGACAGAGAAATGTAGTAAAGAAGAGAGAAGAGAGACAGGAGATGTGAAGCTACACTCCTCTTCCTTCATCAGTATATGTGTGCCTTCTTGAAAAGTACTGTGCCTCATCTCTTGGTGAAGGATACCTGGGATAGCATGTATTTTGCTAGCACTATTATCATATACGAGTGCTATTGCGGCTAGTGCATTTATCAACAAATCCCAATCCCAAATCTGTTATGTCTGTCACTTCAATAAATCATCTTTCTTTTAAAATGTTTGTGAATCTTTCCAGTGAAGGCCCTGGGGGAACTCTGTCAGGCAGGCATTCATGAATCTGCCCAGTGAAACTCCTGAAGGGCTCTAGCAGGCAAAGTCAGAACTGTGCTCATAACGTGACAGATGTTCTGCCACACCTGGGGAAACAGTACCTCAATTCACACAGCAATTGCTAAGAAAGACAGACATTTTCATAACAAGAGTTCTCATCCTTCTCTTTCCCCTCCCTCAGCTTTTATTGCTGAGCATGATGTCATAAGCATGGAATACCCCTTTGGACCATGCAGTTCAGCTGCCTTAACTATGTCCTCTCCCCACCTTTTGCCCACATCCAGCCTATGACCTTTAATGGGGTCTTGATGCTGTTCCAGCTCTACTCAGAAACAGACAAAACATGCATGAGCAGCCATCTCCACTCTCACTCATTCTGTTTCCCTGATAGTTCAGGAGCAGCAGCTTTTGCTTTCCCTGTAACAGAAGCATATCCAGTCTGGTGTCATCTCCTTACTTTTGAAGTGAAAGGATTCAATCTTATCTCCAGAAATGACTAATCCTGACCTCATGACTCTTACTCATGAAACACTGACTGAAGTCATTATAATCAAACTGATTATTTTTGAAATATTATACTATTCTAAAGAACTGTGGAAAAATATACATTTTTACTCTCATCGTGGTCTCATTTTTCTGGCAACCAGTGCTCCCAGTGAAACATTTCACTTTGAAAAATAAATAAATAATTTTTATATTTTTAGGAGAAAATGCTGTCAAAAAAAAGTCACCAGACTCTATTAATACATAAAAACCTTCGGGTTAAATAAGGAAATGAACCAGCAAAGTTTAACCTCAGCGTATATAAAAGCTGCAAGCTTCCAAAGTGAAAGAAGAGTTTTATTAAACGCAAGCCTTTTATTATTATTTTGTCTAAATGAGCTTAGTTTCTGCCACTGCTAATTTTTACTAGCTGAAAGTGATGTCTTTACCACTTTCATTTTACTTTTGGTGGGAAATGAGAGCAACTCTTTTCACCTTAATTTTATTTATCTTTATGTTGTCAATGAGAGCACTGCTAGCTTCTGTTGGGAGAATGGATCTTCGTCTGTGTTTTGAAAAAGAAAAGAGATCTGCTTTTCATAGTAAGTGACCTCTAATGCTTCTGGTAACCTGTATAGGAGACAGAGGACTCCTAGGTCCATGTTCCTTCTGGTGTGCTTGATGAGACACACAGTACAGTGCCAGTTGTCCCACCTCTTAGCTTTGCAGTGCTAGAGACCCTGCAACACTTTGCATTGTAAGGTATGTTCTGCCTGAGGCAAACTTCTGTAACCACACAGAAAACCTAAGGGTAGTTGAATATGACAGCTTGGCAATTCCAAACTGAGAAAAGGAAATGTTTCAGCTAAAGAGAACTGGGGAATCGGCACTCTGGTCTCCACTGAAGAGAAGCAAATTCTTTACTGGAAGCCTGGTTTGTTTTTAAATGCAGAGAGGGACTAAAGAAGACGAACAGTGTGACCAGGGATGCAGGCAGGGTTTGGCAGGTAGAACAGCAAAGCTTTCATTTCATCTTTGAATATGCCTTCTGGGGTCCTAGCATGTTACTGAAGTGAACGAGGGCTGCCAGACATTGCTGACAAAGCAGGGTTTCCAAAAGTGCAGATCCCCATGCAGCAGCACCAGTGCCTGTGCCACATGCCTAGAGCCACCACTGTCAAGCCGTTGATAATCCAGCCTCCAAACAAAGGGAATGAAGAGGCCAGAAATACAGCTTTAAAACCATGGGCTGAAAACTGTTGCCAGCAATCCAAGAATTACAATAATAAAACATCTGGAGCTCAGGCCTTGAGAAAACTGCATTAATAAAAAGGGAAGGAAACAAAATAATTCCAACAGTGTAGTAAATCTACACCAGGAGACAAAGATATCAAAAGATGCCAGAACTTCTACAGAGATAGAGTAGCTGAAACCGCTCTATCACCCTCCTCGTGACCCTTGGTGTCGTGTGTCACTGGTTCTAAGGCATGCCATGGCATTCTTGTGCCTGTTTTCGGTAGCTTACCTGGGGGAAAGAGGGGTTTTTTGGTCTGTGAATTATGATATTGCAAAGGGTCTTCTGAGCAGATTTATACTGTTCTAAAGCCTGTAGCCATTTTGAAATGAATACCTCATGATTAAGAGATCAGTTGCTAGAAACAGTGACAGATGTTGTTGGTGTTTGATGGAGTAAATTGTTCTCTCCCTTCAAAGCAAAATTTCCAATAACACACAAATCTAAGTTTATCTTCCCCTAATGTTTACAGCGTTACATCGCTATTAGATTGTATTCTTGTCTGTATTTACTTCCCAAAAAAGATCTTTCCAATAAATTGTTTTTTTTCCTTTGCATCAAATAAAAAATATATATTTTTTGATCAGGAAATCTGCTTTTTTGAAGGTAGAATTATTCTTTCCTGAGTGCTTTTGAAATACTGTTATTTCAAGCCTTTAGCAGTGGTGAGCCTATCACAAACTGAACTAATAAAGATGTAAACTGAGGGTTTTGGAGAAGTTTAAGAAGAGTTTATTATTCGCCTTTTGAACAACTACACCAAAAGGTAAAGGTCTGGCATAAAGTAATTGCTATTTTATGCAGTTTGCAAAGACTATGCAAAGCCATAGAAATCAATGGGAGGCTTTCATGGGAACTGTGTAAGTCTTTGCTATGTAATTCAGTATATTTCAGCTCTCATTCTTCCCATGGGATTCTATTTCTGCCTCTTCTTTCCTGTGAGTCACTTTGTGCATCTCTGAGTTCCTACAACAGCACACTTGGACTATGTTAATACACAAGGAGAAAAACTGAAGGGAAGAACCAATGTGGGATTGTTTGAGCATGCAGGAATTAAATTAGAAAAGCTAAAGCCCAAATGGAATTTAATCTGACCAGGAATGTCAAAGACAACAAGGTTTTCTGCAAGTATATTGGTGGCAAAAGTAAGATTTGGAAAAATGTGAGCCTACCTCTGAATGAATTGTGAGGCTTGGTTACACAGGACTATGAAAAGGTTGATGTGCCAAATGCCTTCTTTGCCTCAGTCTTTACTAGCAAGACTGGCCTTCAGGAATCTCAGATCCCAGAGACCAGGAGCAAAGGCTTGAGCAAGAGAGGTGCACTCTTGGTGGAAGAGGATCAGGTTAGAGAATACTTTAGCAAACTGAGCATACTTAAGCCCAAGGTCTCAAACAAGATGCACCACAAGTACTGAGGGAGCTGGCAGATGTGATGGTGAGGCTGCTGTCAAAAATCTTTGAATGATCATGGTGACTGTGGTAAACATGTACTGGAAGAGAGCATGCAGTGAGGACAGAGCCAGGCTCTTTCATAGTGCCCAGTGACAGGACAAGAAGCAATGGTTACGAACCAGAATACAAGAGTTTCTGACTAAATATCAAGCAGCAATTCCGTACTGTGGGGGTGACAGAGCATTGGCAAAGATCACCCAGAGATGTATACTCTCCTTCTTGGAGATCTTAAAAAAATCGCCCAAATATGATCCTGAGCAACCTGCTCTGGGTTTCCCCTCTTGAGCAATGGAGTTGGACCTGATGGTTACCAGAGGTCCGTTCCCATCTAAACTATTCTACGATTATGTTGTTTTGACATTACGAGACCTTGAGATTTTTCTTTAAGTACTGTATTACAGAAACTCCTTGTTTTTGTTTCTGTGTTGCAAATGTGCAAACATATTGGGATTTGCCCTGGGCACTGAAAATTTCTTGACTTGTTACTCAAATACATCTGCCATTCAAAGTAACAAAAACTACTCTTGTCAGCTAAGTATAAGAGACATGTAAATTCATTTAACAAAAATAAATAAATAAATAAATAAAAATTAACATGTTTATGATAGAGAAAGGAAATAAATTTTATTCTTAGATTTATTCTTGATTATTTAAGTATAAAATATGCCTCCTTTTTGGAGTACTAAAAAGAATTTTTGTTGTTGATGTAACCTACGGCAAGAAGCTGTACAGTAGCTATGTGATGAGAGAAAGAATCAATTCCTGCTTAAATCACTGCTTTTTTTGTACAGGTGACTGTGCGCTGCATGCTTTTTTCCCTTCCCGTCATAACTGTCTTCAGCTCTTAGTTCTTCTGTGTCTTCCAGAAAGGGCCAGCAGATGACCTTGCAGTGTTACCTGCTTCCCAGAAAATAGAAGGGAAAGTCACATTTATAGTATGTTTGATTTAGTGGAAAATAGATTAAAACAAAAATATAATGCAATACATTGGAAAGCTACGTAGTGTAATGTGCAATGCAGAGCAAATCAACAGCAAAAAAGGTTATAAAAATACTGTGTTTGTATTTATTTAAAATTCAGCAAGATAATACTGTTTCTTTTAGTTCATCCCTGGTGATGGAAGGGTTTTAAAGAAATGTCTGCCAGGGGTTTTACTAATTTGACTCAACAGCATCAGTAGAATAATATCATGCTCTGTGATTGATATCTTTCTTCAAGTGCCAAAAGAAATGTATAATTGACAAGACAGGCAAATGCAGCACATTTCAGGCAAGTCACAATGGAAGATGGATTTATTACATAACAGAAACAAAATCAGATGCTGATGGTCAGATAAGATTCATACAGGACACATGAGGCCTTTGAAATTGTTTTCCTATGCTTGAGAGGTGCTGTGTAGAGGAAGCAGTAGGTTACCACCTACAACTGACTCAAAGAGGGAAAGGAAAGAGGTCATTTTGGGGTTGGCTAAAGTATTTCCCTGTTGTAAAACAGTGAAATATTAACATTTAACAAAAACTAATTAAAAATAAAATCGAAGGTTGGCTTCCTTGAAACAAACATCTGAGCAAACGTGATGCATTGGTATAGGATAAAAACAAAAAAAATAGTAAGAGAGAACTTGGCAGGAGGGCTATGGCCTTTGTACTCACTCTTACCTGCTTAGTTCTTGAGCCTAAATATAAAATGGGAATGAAATGCACATTGTCTAGACAAGTCGAACAGCTGCAGTGTTCTTTGTATGTCTTCTTGCCAGCTAGTTCATTAAATAGCACTGGATTTGACTTAAAAGAGAGCCATTTGGTCTGAATTTGATAACTGCAGTCAGTGGCACAAATACGCTATAAAAGAGGAGGATGATAGATCCATGGAAAAGCTTGCAATAAGACCTATGGGAGGAATTATACGTAGCCTTAAGAAATCTTTATAAGTACATCTTTTTAAAGATGAAATAGGCATATATTTATTAAAGTAAAATCTTCCATTCATCCTAAAAAATGCTGTGCAGGCAAATACAGACTTCCTCCTTTGCTAGCATGCCAGTCCTTGGTACAGAAGGCTCCAGACAGGAAAGACATTGTACTCAGGTGACACTATGTGGGAAGTTCACAAAGGAAAATGTATTTATCTTAAAAGGAATTTTGACAGAATGCTTGATTTAATGGCTCAGTGTCACAACATACGCATGAGATTTATATTCTATCAAACTCTGTTTTGTATATCTTTCCTACAGAGAAGAAGCAAGCTGATTTCCATTCCACCAGTATAAATACAGATTATCAGCAATGTGGGCAAGAAGTTTGCTTCTCAAGGAGTATATGGCATTAATATTTTTCATAGCAATTCCCTAAGCAATTCCTTTCTAATCCATTTTTTGCATGTATAAGACCTTAAAGGTGAACTCATGTTTTGTCTTTTTGGCCATGTTTTTCTCTCAATGAAGACCATGAGCCATTGATACATTGCTATGGAGTCCACATGGGAAAGGACCAAAGATATCACACAGGCAGGACAGGTTGACCATGAAGTAAAGAACTTTCAGCAAGGAATCTTTCTGATTATTCTCCCATATCTTGTTCAGTGCAGCTGTAGATAGTCCCAGCCCATTAAAAATATTTATTTTCATTATGGATCAAAACTTAGGACCTTTATATGAAGATGAGAGAAATGTCTTTTCCCTTATACAAATATTTCCCACCACACACATCCCATTTTGGGGGAGATAGCCTCCAGAGTTCCTCCCATAGTCTGCTAGTCTAAGACTGAGTCAGGTTTTGCTGGGTTTGAATCAATTTTTCTTGCGAATTTTAAACTGAAAAAAGGAAAATAAAGAACTTCCAGATTTGATAAGTGCTCTGATCCAATGCTGTATGTTTTCATTCAGCTTTGGCTCAGAGCAATGCTCTGTAAGTGACAAACACAATTAAGCCTTCAGCCTTTTTCATTTGCAAAGTAATGTACTCCAATGAGGAATTATTATGAATTTCCTTGTTTTACAAAGTTGGAAAGATCATTCACTGTAGAGCAGATAATGCTGCAGCAGTAGGCAACGTAAACTTTGGTCTGAGAGGATTCCCTCCATGGCTTTGGTATCAAAATCCCTTGGAAGACGACTTCACAAGTTATATTTTCAGATTCTTTTAGTTGTACTGGAGTACAGTTCTGCTGCTCATGTCCCACTGTTCTTATGGATAGTTGCATACTCTGTTCTTCCATGGTGTTTTGATTTTGGAAACATGAATTTATCTTTTACTCATATTCAAGTGAAAGCTGTTTTAGTAAGGGTAAAAGTAGATTTTTATTATCAGTTCCATGATACCTTTGTTAATGACAGTAATTAAGCAAGAAAATTCTTTACTTGCTTATAACTGAAAGTACCCTGGCAGATCTGTATCTCAATAATAAAGAAGCTGGAGGATTTGGTTGCCCAGGCTAATCAATGTGTCCTACTCCATATTCTGAAGAGGCAAAAAGGTTGCTGTAACAATCCGGAGTGCCTTGTTTGTTGAGGGAAGTTTACCAATAAAAGTAATAGACACTGATGTGAGAGTCTCACATTTTCATTCAGATCCAGTTCTGTTCCATCCCTGGTTCTTTCACTACACTTGAAAGAATACTTAAGGCAGATATGGATCTTGCAGCAAAATATAAAAAACACAGTTTGTGGTCAGGTAATGAATCTCATTCCCTTTTTTATTTTTAACTGAAATTATTTTCACAAGATAATAAACCTAATTTAGGGCTCTTCTGCATTTCTTTTGGAAATTACAATACTTAGGGTTTTTCTTTTGTCAAAAATTAGTAGTATCACATGTAGTCTTGTCTCATGCCATCTTCCTGAAAATTTATTTGATATCTTGTTAGCCTAATAAAGACACCTTGAAAATGCCAGTACTGACAGTATACAAAACATTGAACTGTTTTTTAATTTTTAAGAGTAATTTTTTCATGTTGTGACAAGGTTTTTTGGTTGCTCTGAAAGAAATGCCTCTTGTTTATTTCCATGGAAATGACAACAAATATAAAGAGTATGGTAACAATATTTGGTAGAGCAAATTCATAGCTACAAAACACTCTTTTTTAACATAAGCACCACCATGAGCTATGCATTTTTGCCAGCAATGAACAAGAGTCTCCATGCTGCACTCGTAAAAGTCTGCACCAGTGGAGATGACCTACTGCAGAAAGGCACCAGTCACCATCTCATTGTACTCACATCCAGAGTTTAGTTTCCTTAAGTATTCAGTAAGCACTGATGAATGTCAATTGGTGCAATTTTTTTCCACATGGAGGAATTCAATGGCACACCTTTGATTCAGATGCACTTCCATGTCAGACTGCCCCTCTGCTGCCACCTGTTGCACGGCAACAAAATGTAATGGAATTTTGTCAAGAAGGTTCAACCTCTACTTCCATTCCACAACATCTGCCTCTGACACTGTGAATAGAAGATATTACCTTTAGAGCAGCCCTCAGAATTCCAACCAAGAGGGATAATACCTTCGTAGTAGTACCACATGATTTACTGGGGTAAGTATATGATCTCTAGTAAGCTGTAGCATGCCTTTGACTGAAAAGGCACTTATTTTTCCTGTTATATGCTAGCATACAGCTCTGGCCAAGTAGTTTTTTGAAGCAGAAGTTTGCTATGTTTTGTCCTCTTATCAGTAATTTAAGGGTTTTCTAAACTGTAGCAATTTTAGCATGCCTTTCCAAACATTTATATTTATATATAACTGAAAATGCAGAACATAAATCCAAAAGATTGTGGGGCAAAATGACGTCTACAGAGAGACTGAAGTTCTCTTCCTTACAGAGGAATTCACTCTTCTGAATTGAAAATCATAGAATCACAGAATGGTTTAGGTTGAAAGGGACATTTAAGATAATCTAGTTCCAAACCGCCTGCTATAGGTAGGATACCTCCCTCTAAACCAAGTAAGTCAAAGCCCCACCCAGAGTGACCTTGAATGCTTCTGGGGAGGCGCATCCACAACCTTACTGGGCAACCTGTTCCAATGTCTCACCACTCTCACAGTAAAGGAGTTCTTCCTAATATCTAATCTAAATCTACCCTCTTTCAGTTTAAAACCATTTCCCCTCATCCTATTGCTACATGCCCTTCTAATAAGTCCCTCCTTAGCTTTCCTGTAGGCCCTCTTCAGGTACTGGAAGGCTGCTATAAGGTTCTCCTGAAGCCTTCTCTTCTCTAGGCTGACAAGCCCCTAAGTCTCTTGGCCTGTCCTTGTAGGGGAGGTGCTCCAGCCCTATGATCATCTTCGTGGCCCTGCTTTGGACTCGCTCCCACAGCTTAGTGTTATTCTTGTATATTACATCCAGAACTGGACGTAATACTCCAGGTGAGATCTCATGAGAGCAGAGTGGAGAGGCAGAATCACCTCCCTCAGCCTGCTGGTCATGCTTCTCTTGATGCAACCCAGGATACAGTTGGCCTTCTGGGCTGCAAGCACAAAATGCCAGCTCATATTGAGTCTTTCATCAACTGACACCCCAAAGTCTTTCTTCTCGGGGCTGCTCAAGCCATTCTCCGCCTAACCTGTAACTGTGCTTGAAACTACAAAATGAATTTTGTTGCCCCCCCATACTCTCAATGGTCCTCTCATGGCTTCATACTCATTCTCATAACTTGTGTGCTTTGTTATTAACATAGTACCATTCTACTCTGTGTTCATCCCTTTGATCACTGCTCTATCAGGACAGATGGTCATGTCTTGTAATGCGACCTCCAATAAATACTCTTAAAGTCCCAAGTAGGAGTTATGTGGCCAGCAGGATCCTTCCTGCTCTGCCTTCATGTGACTCTACCTGGAGTACTGCATCCAGGTCTGGGGCCCCCAGCATAAGAAAAACATAAAGCGGTTCAAGCAGGTCCTGAAGAAGTCACAAAAATGAGCCAAGGGCTGGAGTGCCTCAACTACAAGACCGGCTAAGGGAGCTGGGCTTGTTCAGCCTGGAGACTGAAGACTCTGAGAAGATCTTGTTGTGGCCTTCCAGTATTTAAAGGGAGCTAGATAGAAAGATAGACACCAACTGCTTACATCATTTAATAGAGGTTGGACTAAGGGGAACAGCTTTAAACTAAAAGAGGGAAGATTTTGGCTGGATCTTTAGGAGGAAATTATTTAGAGTGGTGAGGCTCTGGACTAGGTTGTCTATCCCAGGAGGCTTTCAAGGCCGGGTTGGATGGGGCCTTGGGCAACCTGACCTAGTAGGTGACAGCCTTGCCCGCGGCAGAGAGTCGGAACTGCATGATCATTAAGATCCCTTCCAATCCAACTAATTCAATGATTCTATTATTCCATGATTAAGTGACAAGAACACAATATGAATTGGGCATATTCTGTGTACAAAACTGTAGAAAAAATCCTTATTTTGTTTTAAGAGAAACACAACGAAATTGGAGCTCCTCCTGTTCATTTTGATACTTGGGCCATTGGGAGGGTCACACTGTCAAATTTGCCTTTTGATTCAGCTAAGAAAGCTTAGAAAATTGAGCCAACTGTTACACTTCACTTGTGCGGTTTTTCTGCTAGATCTGGTGACGTACATCATTAGTACAACAAAGGGAAGAGATCTTTACTGAAGTCAAGAGCCACAGACTGTGGTGCTTACGGGAAATGGGGATGGTAAATCAAGTACATCTGTGTTTCTAACAATGCCAGCATTTTTAGACACAGACAAAAAAATCTACCAGCAAGAGAAAGAGGTGTCCTGTAGTTCTGGATCTTGAAGTTCTTGAATATTTCCTTCACACGGAATGTCAAAATGCTGTAGAACAAGGGCTGATGAACCTTTGAATTCTTTTGTTTCTTGTTGTGGCCAGAGATCTTCCTCACCTGCACATGTTGTATGTGTTTCCTAGACATTACTAAAAAGCATTCAAAGCCTACTTTTGCTGCTGAGATGGCTGCATCTGGTTCTCTTGCCTTTTTTGCTGCATAAGAAATCTCCCATATCAAAATGAACAGTGGTCCATCTGGCTTTCAGTCATAGCAAATTTTCTACTGCTTGGAAGTGAGGCTATGTATTTGATTAGTTTGTATGTCAGCAACTTATTTTGTCGGTAAGAGTTGTATTGGTTACTGCCAAATTCTCCAGAAAATGTCAGTCTTAGTGTTCTGTAACAGGATCTTATCTACAAAGGGACAAGGTAAATACAAAGCTTTGGCTAAAGTACTCTCTGTATTACTTTCGAAGTAGAAAAACAAGCTTTCTCTACCACCCACCCCAAATATGTAATTATGCAACATGTATGATAATGAAAAGGAAAATTAATTGTCTTAGATATTGAATATATCTGACTACTATAAATTTTAAATAATTTATAAAACATAAACAGAACACTCCTACTACTTAGACTAGACCATGTAAAATGATTTTGTATTAGAGCAATAAGAATTAAAATTCAGCATTAAAATAGCAATTTGAATTACAATGTCAGGAAATTATTTATTGTTATAAATGTGATCACATAGGTGATCTGAAAGAACTGGTAAGAATTAAGCAAAAATTATAACTTTTACTTGTGTAAAGAAAGGGCCCTTCCAAAAGACAGAGATATTAATCTTCATAGATGTTTTCAATCAGGATTGCTACCTAGCTGTTGTGTAATTGACTTAGTTTCAGATGTTCCAGCCACCATGAGCACATTACAAAAGCCATGTATAACATTTTCATCTCCATCTGTGAGAGTTCAGGAATTTTTAACTGATTCCATTTTGAAAAGCTTTCTCAAATGACCCAGATTTTATCTTACATTTATGCTGTATGGACCAGGCTTTTCTTTTTAGTTGGATTCAAGTTATAAAGGCAACAAACCTGGCAAATACTATTGTAAATATTTTAAGAGGATTCAGCGATTTTTTTTTGTCTTATTTTTTCCTCTTTTTCTTGTACAAGATGTTAAGTAAATATTTAGCCATGGATCAAATATTTGAGGAAGCAGTCATCACAATAAATCTGAGTGTGTTAGAAACTTCTGAGATTTATAGTAACTAAGGCAGAAAAAATTCAGAGTAGTTTTCTGAGTTTTGGCACTTAAATATGGTCATTTTCTGATCTTCCCATGTGTATCCAGGAAATGGAAACACTTCTCCTATACTAAATTAATCAAAAAAGTGAGCTGATAACTGTTTGAAAACCTTGTAACCTCAACAGAAACACACACAAACAAACACAAGGAAAAAAAAAGCAAAAAAATATATTGAATAAATACTGGCATTCAATTTGATGATGTTAAGTGTGCTCCCACTTTCTAATATCCTCCTTTGGCCTGGCTGTTACACACAAGGCCTTGCTCAGGAAGACAATGTTCTTGAGAAGATGCCAGGTAAACAAAGATGAAATGTTGCATGGAAAATCTTGCAGAAAGTGCATGTGAAATATCGATGTGAGGGAGTTGAGCTATCCAAGGGAAAAAAAAAAAAAAAAAAAAAAAAAAAGCTTGAGAAAAACATTACGGAAGAAAATTTTTTCATTACTTTCTAGGAAAGGGATGTTGCATGCATGCCTGGGTGGGATTATAAGTAGCTCAGAGAATGGAAATTGAATGGGAAAATCTGAGTTATCTTTTCTTGTTTCCGAATAGGTTTAGACCCACTGAAGAGAGTAGGTCCAGTGGGCTTAGATGAAGAAATTTTGTTTCTTCAGGACAAAGAAATCAGAGGAGCAAATGGAAACAGCCAAGTAATAATAACAGAAGGAGAACAAAATTTTATTCATGAACATTGTGAGAAAAGGCTGTAATGCAATTTCCAATCCTGGTGGCATATAGTCAATTTTACTTATAACCTCACCAAAATAAGGCTACAGCTTTTGTTTTAATGATACATAATGTTTTAGTATATACCAAATACCTAATCACTGCACTAGGATTAAATCACAATGGGACTATACTCTAGACTAAAGAGTGTGGGCCCAACAAAACAGGAAGAAAAAAAAATGTCAAACTGTTGGTGTTAATGCATGCATTTTATGGGAACTACAAGGATTTATTTGTGAGAGTTATACCGTCACAGCCCAAGACATTTGTCTTGACACTGAACAAAATATCTGTCATTTTGGCAGATGAAAGACCTGAAATTGTACTTGTAAATATTGGAAAAGGGTGAGTTTGTATGAGAACTGTTTGTGGTCTTACAGTTGTAGATAACATTGCTATAGATACAAGTAAATATTTGTGTTAGTAACTTTACTAAAATCATGAGAAGTGATTTTACAGTTACAATTAATCAGTTGTAACCAGTTACTTCATATCAGTTGTTACAATCTAACTATATATTGAGTCAAGATTTATTACCTACTGACCCTCGATTGAATCTTAACATTAGTAAAGAATCTACTACATGATAATTTGTGCCAACTGCTTTGAATACATCCAAAACAATGAACACAAGCCTCTAATCACTATTTCTCATAATACAGAAGAGATACACCATGTCCTAGAAAGAGTGAAGTATGGAAAGCAATGCTGGTAGAAAACTCTTCTGGGATGGTTTCTAACAGCAATGGGAGTTTTTAATTCCATGATTCACCTAGCTGTGCTTCTGCTAACTCTAACATGAATGTGTTTATTGCTTCTAATATTGTTATAATAATATTATCATTTGTGTGTAAAATTTTGGCACATGCTAAAATAAATAATCCAACTCCAACCACTCAAAACGTGCAAATTAGTGCAAAATTAATAGCAATTCTTTATGACTATGCTGTCTGCTTGTTGTGGATAGCAGCATTTCACTTGCTACAAATCTTTAAGCACATGAATCATCAATATACTTATTCATGACACAGAGGCAAGAAAATAATCATATCATCGCTTTGTGAAAGTTAAGGTGAATTGACTATAGTTCCGATGTGGAGTATGACAACGTGCTCCCCTCATCTGCACCGAATTGCTCCTTTGGCCTAGCCATTATGCCCAAGACCTGACTAAGTTAGACACTGAGCACAGTAGTTATAACACCATCTCACTGAGACCACAAATTTGTCTCAAACTGGCAAGCTGAAAGAACTGGTAGCAAACACCTGGTTCAGTAGCCAAGAGCCAGTTGAGCATGCACCAAATACTGTAAGTCAGTTGTCTTACCCTACAAATAATGTGCAGCCCAAGAGTCCCTTGAGCTCTTCTGCACAACAGCCAGTCAGCCAGCTGCATGACAGAATCTCCTCTCTAGCAGGAACTACCTTTCAAAGTTACACCTGCTACAGAGGTCCCTTACACTTTGATGTCAAGAGACTCCTTGCTGACTCAGATTCTCAGCAGGTGGCCAATGGTTAGTTAAGCTTTTTTAGCTTTGAAAATATAAATATTATTTTTACTGTGTATGTAGTCCCTTAGACAAAAAACATTGACAAATATGTGACTAGGAGTGGATTCAGTTGCACCTTGTCTCCTTAACTCTGTGATTCAAGGAGATTAGAAAGCAAGGAGCTCTGCTCTGAACTTTATGACTCAATAAAAGGACCTCCTCAGTGTTTAGACCTAAACCATTGAACAAGTCTGGGACTACAAGTAGGCTCAGCCACAACTAAGCTCTTCTGATAAGGAGTTTAGAATGCAAAGGAGTTCACTCTGAATCTTGTGACTCGCTGGAAGGTTCTCCTGGGTGGGTGTGTTTACTCTATGCAAATAATCAAGTGTACCTTGCCATCTCAAATCCAGTTAAATCACTGTCTTATTTATAATTAAGTATCATTAAATCACTATATTGTATCAATGAATATACTCCTGCTTCTCCTTCACAAGTGAAGTGTAGTTTCCATCCATGGAAGACTATAATGAGATAGTATACTGAATATATATATCTACATGTGCATTCCTCACTAGATAAAATAGTGCAAGACATAATTTTTCAGCATTGTCTTGTAACACTGATCTCTTTCTTTAACTGACATGATTATTTGAGAACAAACTGAATTTAATTCCCTGGCACACATTGTGATGAACCAGAGGTGGTGTGTAACAGAAAACAAACAAACAAACAAACAAACAAAAAAGCCAAGCTATATTGCTGAGCTTTGGTTATTGAGTAGGGCATCTCCACACTGATCCAGATCCATGGGTTTGAATTTTTGTTTATCTGTATCAGAAACCTTTTTTCACATTCAGCAAATAATCATTTGACAACAGCACCTTACTACTTTTTATTCAAGTATTTTCTCAGAACATAAGACAGTGAAAGAGAGCAGAAGACATATAAGATGTGCAAGTGTATTTAATGAAAATTATTTTTTTAAAGAGAAAAATGGGATAAGAACATGACCAGATGATAAAGCGATTAATTAATTCAATCACAGTGGTTAGAAGGGACCTCTGGTGATCATCTTGTCCAACCCCCCAGCTGGACCACGTTCCCTACAGTAGGTTGCAAAGGAAAATATCCAGGCAGGTTTTGAATATCTACAGAGAAAGAGACCCAACACCACCTCTGGGCAGTCTTTTTTACCCTCTTCCAGTGCTCTTTTACCCTTGAAGGAAAGATGTTTTTTCTCATGTTCAGATGAAACTTCCTGCATTCTAGTTCATGCCCACTGTCCCTTGTCCTGTAGCTGGGCACCACTGAAAAGAGCCTGGCCCTATTCATTTGTTGCCCATCATTAAAATATTTATAAGCAATGATAAAAGCATCTCTCAGACTTCTCCATGGATATTTGGTCTCCATGGAACCTTCTCTTCTCCAGGCTGAACAGCTCCAGCTCTCTCAGCCTGTTCTCATAAGGGATGTGTTTCATCCCTTTGAATCATTTTTGTGGCCCTCCTTTGGATGCACTCCTACTGGTCCATGTCTCTCCTTTACTGAGAAGTCCACATCTGGACACAGTATTGAAAGTGAGCTCTCAGCAGAGCAGAATTAGAGGGGCAGAATCTTCTTTCTTGTATTTAGAGATTTCCTCTAAGTATTTATGGACCTGATATTTGTTTTTGTATGTAACCAGAAATGCATCCCAAGAATCAGTGCACATTTTTTTCTTGGTTTTTGGTACTTTCAGTAGCATTGCTAAGGAGAAGCATAATCCAAATTATTTCAAAAAGCCTAATTCTGGTCTTTTACCTAGTGCTTTATTATGCCTACTTCAGTAGTCCGAAGGTACTGGCAGGATGCATGCCATCTTTTAATTTTTATGAAGTAGTACTAGCCTTTATGCTATGTTGGGTCAAAATGGTGATTCTATGATTCTATTCCCACACTTTTTTGGTCCACTGACTTACTTCAGTTAAACTAGACAGAGCCATAGAAGTCTCAAATGTACCTCACTTTTTGTGTGTGCATGTGAGCACATAGAGAATCAGTGGTTACTAGAGCAGTTATTAACCCCTGCTTGAAGGAATACTGGATCTATGTTCAGTGAAAGCTGAAAATAGCATTTTAATGGAATTCTGGAAAGGACTGAGGCACTGTGCTAAAATAAGTGATTGAAGGGGAAAAGGGCACACATTTATGTGAAAACTGGCATACATCTACAGGAGTATTTTCATTTTTGATGCTGATTATAAACAAGGCCATTAAACTACATCCCACTATTAAAAGTTATTTTCATGTCATGTTATATTCTTAAGTACATTCAGTTTATATTAAGGAACACAGGTTTAAGAGATAACAAAAGTTAAAATGAAATATCTTGATTTTATCATTCATGAGTTGAAGTGAATGAAGAAAGACTGACAATAAAACAAGGATGTTGTGACACCTATGCAAAAAGCACATATTTATAGCTGATTGGGAATACCTTCTTTTGCTAAACATTCTTTTTAAATTTACTGTACTTCTGACTAGTATGGCTGTATCTTAAAATTGACAAAGTATCTGCAGGCCCAAGTACATATGTTTTTATGTGGAATAAATGTCTGAAGATCATATTTGAAGCATATCCATGTTAGCCCTGCTCTGCTGAAGGCACTATGATTGCCCGTTTTTATCTCTGAAGGATCTGTATTCTGTTCCCCTCCCTTCAAAAAAGGAAACAACATTATATTTGTAATATCATTAGGAAACCCAGTATCTAAATGCAAGAGAATTTATAGTCAAGGATATGACAGTGCAGTTTCTGACATAATAAATAAAGTTGTTTCTTTTATCACATCCAAAGGAATGTGTATTCAATCTAAGTACCTTAATGTTCCAACATATATTTCTTGATTGAAAGTTCCGTTTTGGTTATCTTGAAGAAGAATATTTTTCTTGCTTGAAGAAAACTGTTTCATGGATATTATAACAGTTAATATCCTTATCAATTGGTAGTAAAGCTCATTGCTAATGTACTTATTATTGCTGTTTCATGAGAGTAATGGCACATCCCTAACATAATAAAAGAAGTATTGAGCGCAATGCTTTTGAAATTATGTCTGTGTGATTGCATTTAATATTGACCAATATGCGGCATTTATATGACTAATTTCATCTTCATAATCCATTTCCAGAAGGAATTTATGGAAAGCTTCTAGTTTATTAGATTGTTCTTGAAAATCCAGAATATATGTGAGATTTATATTTATGATGAGACCCTTCAAAATGCAGATACAAGGTAGTCCCTTCCAGAGGGAGATTATGTCATGAAGACTCAGTAATATCTTGCTGCAGTTCTTGGCATAACCTAGAATTTCTTGTTAAGAGCTGCTATCAGTATGGATAACTGCAGAAGTCCTTAGTAAAGGAAAATAAAACAAACTTCAAGTGGTATTTTTTATTCTGAATGATCTCTTCCAATTGTGGGTTCATCAATATGTGCTCTTCATCAAGAGCAATATTCTTTAAATTGTTTGAATTTGGACATACATCTCAATTTGAAATCATCTATGAATTATTAAGATATTGTTAAATGAGAAGAAACTCCCAGCAATTAAAAACAGTGAAGCTTTGTGGAATACTGCGTCGTGAATGGGAATGTGCAATAAAACACGTGAAGATAGAAGAACAAAATTTATTAGTAGTCTAGAATGAGAAGATAGCCAGCAGGAGACCTGTAATCAAATAAAGATGAATAAAATTTCCAAGAAAATGAGAACTAATTCAGCAAATCAAGATCTGTAAATCACAGCGCCTAGAGTATTTTTTGGCAGGGAGGATGATACAACAATGTTCATATAAATCAGTACCAAATATTTCTTTGAAAGGCTATTTATCTTTTAAAAAAATTATTGGTGGACAGTAGACAGCAGCTACAAGTTCTTGAGAAAGCTGTACAGAAAGACTGTTTGACAGGCAGACAAAAATGGCATTAATTAAATTAAAAAGCAGTCTTGAAATAAGGTGTGAATTTGAAACAGCGCTTGTATGAGTACTAAACTTCAAGTCTACGTTTAGTCTCCTGATTTGAATTTTCATGGAAAAAAATGTTTTCTCCACTCTAAAATCGTAAATCCTTCAATCACGAGTCATCCTCCACAGAATAACTTCTTCAGATACCTTATATACAACCATAAGAATTTTCTGTGAATATTCAGAAGTCTTGAAACATCCTTTCTCACTCTTCAGCATGAGAAAGAAATGAAGAAAAACATATTCAGAAAAGGTAAAGAAAACACTTTTAATGTTGACTAATAGCTGTAATAGCTACTTTATTATTCAGAGAGTGTTACAGAGGATGAAGGTATTTTATGGTTGGATATAAGTAGTGAAAGAAAATACACCAAAAGGTTTCCGACCACAATATCTGTGAAGCAAAACTAGATAAAATAATAAAAGAAATAATAAAAGATCTAAGTAACGTAGGATGAAGTACGTCTTAAAGATTGCTGTGACAATGCTATGACTTACTTTCAGTGGTAAACGTTAGGGCTTCAATTCCTCTAAGTTTCACTGTGGTCACAAATATTTCTTAATTTAGATCTGAAATACAGTTCGTGTTTGAAACTCAAGCAACTAAGTCAGCAGAGTAGTTTATGGGATTCAAAGAGCAGGATTGATCTTCCTGAAAACCCTTTACAAACCCAGCTGCTTTCAAGGCTTTGCCACACAACCCTTTAAGAAACAATGAATATGGTGGATGTTCTTTCGCTCTGAGAGAGTAGAGGTCACCTTGACAATACAGACATTCACATTAGTTTGTATACTCTTGTCTGTAATAGCATAAACTGAGATGGGTTAGCTTAAACCAAGCCTGAAATTGGATGGTTTCATCCTAAAGCTGGTTAGGATTGAGAAATGGAGGCAGCTTCTTGACTTGTTCCAGCTAGAAACACAAAACATCTGTTATAACTACAATATATAGGTTTTCTGGCCTCTGGCAAGAAAATGATGGATCTCGGATCTGTCCTGTCTCAAAACCTGTGCTATTTTCTCTTCTATCCTTTGTATTTCAACCACTGGCAAGTCCTCACTGAAAATTATCAAATCAAATTACAATCAGCTGCTTGTAAATCCTATCTGTGAAGAAATGTTTGTCTTCATTTGTTTTAGTAAGCCAAGAATTTTCATACTACATTCTATTACAGTATGAAATAGAACACACAGAGAACTGAGATATAAAAAAGTAGATTGAGTAAATGAAGATTATATAAAATTAACTATATTTTTGTAATTGATTATTGTCATGGTTTTATCTCTAGATCTGTGTTCATGACAGAGAGACAGCAGGTCCACAGGCCCACCAGCCCAAAAAGGGGGAAAAGGGTGAAAGGGAACAAAATGGAAAAAAATAACCAAAAAATAGTGGCAACAATCTGAGGAGGAAAACAAATCTAGTTTACTAATTATAATAGCAAAAATACAAGTTAATTGGAATTGAAGCTAATAAATGAGAGCATTTTCTAAAAACTGAGGTTCTTAGTCTGATCTGCTGGGGAGTTAAGAGAGACTTTCATGACTTCCAGTCAGTTTTTTCTTACCCTCTCTCCGGAAGATGAAAATGAAAAAGCAAAGTCTTCTGGGAATCATGGTTTATTCTTCTCTTCTGGGACTGGAGATGCAGCATGAACTCTTTAACTCCCAGTGCACTGAATGATGTTATGGTGTGGAATGCCAATAATAAACCATGACAATTATGATGATATTTGTTTTGATTTATAGCACAGTAGTTGTACTAGGGGAACACAGTTAGCATCCGGCACAGCTGGGCCACTGTATTTCATGCTGAACTTACAGTTCTCCTGTTTGAAGGTGCGTTGAGTAAGAATACTTTAAAGATTAAAAAAATGGAATATGATGATGGCTGAAGTGAATCAATTTTTCTGAAACTTGAGTAGGTATGCTTGCTGACTTGAAGAAATTTTGGTCTGTTTGCCACAATATTTCTAAACCTTAGTTTCTGTGTAGTTCCAGTTGGAAATATATCTGTTTGTCGTAGCAAGAAATTAAAACTTCCTATTTCCTTAGCATGTGTTGTACTTTTGTCCAATACGTGCTTCTATTTAATATGTCTTCACAGAATAATGCAAACATCATATTTTGCATTGTGTTATAGCTCGCCATTAATAAGTCTTGTTCTTTTATATGTTGTGTATATTAATTTCCCAACTGATGCATTTCCTTTGTGATTTGAGGATATTGCTTTGTTAAGATCTTTGGTGACAGGGCTGAGTTCAATCCCAGTTCTGCAAAGATTACTTAGCTATGAAATTTTGTACCACTGTCCAAGCCCAGTGCACTCAGTTCAGCTTCTCATCATCAGAATATTATATACAATTACCTTGTGTTTGTACAGCAATCTAAGTAATTTTTTTTTTTTTTTTTTTTTTTTTTTACTATAATATTCACTTACTGCACATGAGGACCTGAACTTTTATCTTAAATGAAAGCATTTCTGTGACTTCGAAATAACATGGTTCTCAGAAAGATGTGTTCCTGGAATGGTTCTTGCCTATTTTTCGTAGACAGATCCCAGAAATTTTCTAGAATTCAAAATTGATGTGGTAATATCTGTGCACATCCTTAATTCCACTGTAACACTCAGTCTTTCAGCACGGGTCTGCCAAGTAAAGAGCTTATGTGACTACAACTTATTCTTACCAGACAGATTAAACAAACAAAATTTTATGGCAAGGATTTTATTTATTTTTACCAGTATTAGTGCCATATTAATTATATTTAGTTTTTTCGTTCAGTGAAGGGATTTCATTGCATTTTCATCTATC
Source organism: Pavo muticus (assembly GCA_016647715.1). Taxonomy (NCBI): domain Eukaryota; kingdom Metazoa; phylum Chordata; class Aves; order Galliformes; family Phasianidae; genus Pavo; species Pavo muticus. The sequence goes on from JACDJE010002429.1 coordinate 418,626, forward strand.
ACAAAGTCAACCTGCGTAGTCTGTTGTTAAGCAAGAAATAATCTAGAAACTATATGTGTACAAAAAAAATCAATGATTTTTTACACATATGTGATAGCATTTTTTGGTTCCAGAAATTGTTTGATGCAGAACAAATAGGTTGCTTTTTCTAAAGCTATTAATTTGACACTGAAAAGAGGAATTTTACAAGCACTGCAAAAATATTATCACCAGAGAACTGGAAATGTAATATGCATTTTATGAATTACAGATAAAAATGGACAGATGAAGTTCTTGACTCAATGTGATATATGTGATTCATGTTCCTACAGGAATACAATTGACATTTTCAGTAGAGTAGACTTAAGACTGGGAAGACCCAAAGGACTACTAAGTATTGAATAAAATATCACCAAAAATGATGAGTTATTAATGATGCTGTTTACTGCCATAGCCTCAAAGATTCTCTTCTTCTGAACAGATACTATATACTGGAAGTTGATAATTTATCAAATTTTTAATACTTCTAACATGTATGCAGACAAAAACTCCATTACGGCTTTGTCTCTGCTATAGTTATCTTTATTTCCTACAGAAGAGTGCATGATAGAAAGAAATATTCCTTTTTCGGATTATATTCAAAGTCATATTTCAGTATAAGTAGGAGGTAAACCAGTTCTTTCTGTTTTCATCATTTAGGAATACTGTTCATACACACTTAGCTTATTGCAGTTAATAATACAAACTTCTCAATCCATTAGCTAATAGCTGTCAAAATAAGAGTGTTTCAAGAGGAAATCATGTTTGTTACTAAATCATCAGTTAACAAACTCTCAAAGTTTGTAACTCGAACTTCTTACTGAGGAAAGTAAGAAGACCAGAATGTAACAAACAATTTCAGGATTTTCTGAGTATATTAGATGTTCAAAAGAAATTTCAGTCCATAGTTTTTATTATTACTACTAATAACAGTTAATAAGAATAATTTAAGGAATTTAAGGAAGGAAGTGAAAGCATACTTTTACGGCATATGAGAAAGATGTAAACTCCTGTTCTTTCACAGAGATGTCACAGTACTAAGAAGATCAGAATTGCAACCCATATGCAGAGATCAGTAAGAAGTTTCCACAGCTCTTCTTTTGTTAGATCATTTACCATTTCTTGGTTGTTTTTTTTCCTGATTTTTTCACTTGTCTACTGCATCTATAGTAGGAAATGGTAAAAGGTAGAGAGAAAGGAGTTATCTGCCATTGCGTCTTCCTATACCTCTGGCTAAAGCTCTGATCTGTCTGTATTCACACATTATTAATGATTTCTATGTGAATTTATTCCTATAGCACCCAAAATGGGTTAGATATTATACAAGCTTAAGAGAAGGGCAGTGTTCACACTCCAACTATTTTAAAAAATAATTACCATCTTATTCAAGATTAATAATCCCTAAATGTCAACTCCAGTGACCAAGCAACATTTTAGTCCATATACACAGAAATCTTTAGATGTATCTTCAGGTATCTTGCCGGATAGTTTCCTTCTGTAATGTAGAAATGCTAATAAAGTTAATATTTTTGAAGAAAATCAAAAAGATTTCAAAAGGAAAAAAGATAATTTCTATTTTTCTTGTAAACTATATAAACTACTTTATTTTTGCAAGTGTATGCTGGGGAGCATGTATGGAATGAATGGTTAAGAAGGAACTATTCTTCATTAAATAAAATAATCATTCATGAGCAATTTATATATATATATATATAATTCACAGAATCATTCTATATATATAAAATGAATCTGTGAATTAAAAGCAGCCCTTCACTTTCAGGAAATAGAAAATGAAACGAAAAAACTTAAACTCTGAAAATATGACTTATTTCTTTTACCATTAGGTGCTCATTTTTCTTCCTATTTTTAAAAGGCTCTGTTTTCAAACCCATAATTAGTCACTTAAGATCTCAGATCAATGACTTAAATCCATTAATTTGCATTTACAATCAATTTTAAGTGAAATGTTCTCTATATCAAATCACAGGACAAGCATACTTCCAATCATCTTTTCACATTCTTTTCTAAATAATATCACCCCAAAATCTAATTCTTAATCCTCATTTGATTACAGCTTGCACTTGGATCTGAATTCATTTTTCTCAGAGGTGGGATTTTTTTCTTTTTGTTTTTGCATTTCAGGGCAGTAGATAAAGTGGATATGAAATGAAAATCACATACCTCACTGATAACTGGCCTTGCATGATATTTAAAAAATCATGGCAGTCAGTTAATGTCCAAGGTGAGTGGAAAATGTCACACACATTTTTAAGAAGGGTGGAAATGTTGATCCAGGGAACTGCCAACCTGTCAGCTTCAACTCTGTGCCAGGGAGTACCATGGAACAGATCCTCCTGGAAGCTAAGGCATGTGGATGTGGTAAGGCACAGTCTTGTCTGACCAACCTAGTGGCCTTCCATGATGGCGTAACAGCAGCAATGGACAAGAGGAGAGCCACTGGTGTCATCTATATGGATGTCAGTGATGCCTTGGGCATGATCCCCCAAAATCCTTCAGCAATATGCCCTTGCAGCTCAGAAAGCCAACCATATCCTGAGCTGCATCTAAAGAAGCACATTGAGGGAAGTGATTCTGCCCCTCTGCTCTGCACTGGTGAGACCTCACCTGGAGTATTGCATCCAGACATGGAGTCCTCAGTACAGGAGAGACATGGACCTACTGGGGCCTGTTCAGAAGAGAGCCACAAAAGTTATCTAAAGTACGGAACACCTTTCCTATGAGAACAGGCTGAAAGAGCTGGGGCTGTTCAGCTTGGAAAAGAGAAGGATCCAGGGAGACTTGATATCCACTTTTCAGTATCTAAAGGGGAGCTACAAGAAAGAAGGGAACTCTTTCGTAGTATCTGCCCTTTTAAGACAAGGGGAAATGGTTTCAAACTGAAACAGGAGTTTTAGACTGGACATAATAAAAAAGATTTTTACAGTAAGGATTGTGAACTGGAACAAGCTGCCCAGAGGTGTGGTGGATGTTCCGACCTGAAGACATTCAAGGTGAGGCTGAATCAGGCTCTGAGCAAACTCATTAAGCCCCTGTTCATTACATTCCCTGTTCATTACAGGGAAGTTGGACTAGATGATCTTTATAGGTCCCTTCCAACACAGACTATGATTCTATGTGTGATTTCACCATATATATTTGCTGTGATCACTTGGATATCTACAAACCAGGGAACAACAGAACATTGAGCCCCTACTCTGTGCCTTGGAAATCATGGAGAAGACCCTCTTGGAAACTGTATTTAAGCATATGCAAGATGAATAGGTGATCTGAAACAGCCAGCATGGCTTCATCAAGAGCAATTCATAGAATCATAGAATAATAGAATCATTAAGGTTAGAAAGATCATTAAGGTCACCAAATCCAGCCAAAAACTCATCACGATCATACCAATATGCCATGTCACTCAATCCAATTCTACCCTTTTCTTAAAAACCCGTAGGAACAGTGACTCCACCACTTCCCTGGGCAGCCTGTTCCAATGCTTGACCACTCTTTCTGAGAAGAAATTTTTCCAAATATTCAACCTGAACCTCCTCAGGCACAAATGAAAACCATTACCTCTCATTCTGTCATTAGTTAGCTTGAAAAAGAGTCCTACACCCACCTCACTGCAACCTCCCTTCAGGTAGCTGTAGAGAGCTTTTAGGTCTCTCCTGAGCCTCTTCTAATCCAGACTGAAAAATCCCAGTTCCTTCAGCCACCCCTTTTAAGACTTGTACTTCAGAACCTTCACAAGTTTCATTGCCCATCTTTGGACATGCTCCAGAGCCTCGATGTCTTTTTTTGCAATGAGGGGCCCAAAACTGAAAACAGCACTTGAGGTACAAACTCATCAAGAATGAGTACAGAAGGATGATCACCTCCCTAGTCCTGCTGGCTACACTATTTCTGGTACATATCAGGATGCCATTGATGATCTTGGCCATTTGTTCATACTGCTGGCTCACATTCAGACAGATTTTCTCTAACTTCTCCAGATCCTTGTCCTCTGTACATCTTTTCAGCCACACTGCCCCAAGCCTGTAGTGTTGCATGGAGTTTTGTGATCAAAGTGCAGGACTTGGCACTTGGTATTTTTAGAGCTTATACAGTTGGCTTCAGCCCATCAATCCAACCCATCCAGAATCCTCTGTAGAGCCTTCCTACCTTCAGGCAGATCGACACTTCTTCCCAGTTTGGTGTCATGTGCAAACTTACTGAGAGTGCACTCAATCCCCTCATCCAGATCATCAATAAGGAAATTAAACAGAGCCGGTCATGTCTGACAAATCCAGCCTTTTATGATGGAGTAGCAGCATCAGTGGATAAAGAAAGAGCAAATGAAGTCATCTACTTGGACTTCTGCAAGTTCTTTGACATGGTTCCACACCACATTCTTATCTCTAAGATGGAGAGATACAGATTTGAAGCGTGGACTATTCAGTGAATAAAGAATTGACCACCAATTGAATCTCCACCAGAGGGTTGTGGTCAATGGCTCTGTGTCCAAATTGTGGCTAGCGATGAGCGCTGTCCCCCATGGGTCTTTCTTGGGTCCAATGCTCTTTTTAACATCTTTATCAACAACAAAATAGACAGTGGGATCAAGTGCACCCTCAACAAGTTTACTTACAACACTCAGCTGAGTGGTGCAGTTGGTATAACAGGGGGTTGCCATCCAAAGGGACCTGGACAAGCTTATTTAAGTTGGCCCACATTAATCTTACGAGGTTCAACAATGCCAAGTACAAGGTGTTCCACCTGGGTTGGGGCAATCCCAGATATGTGTACAGTCAGAAAGAAGAACTCATTGGGAGCAGCCCTGTGGAGAAAGACTCGAGGGTTCTGGTGAACAAAACACTTGACATGAGCCAGAGCATCAGCTTGCAGCCCAAAAGGCTAACTGTAACCTGGGCTGGATCAAAAGAGGGGTGGCCGCCAGTGTGAGGGATTTGATTGTTACCCTCCACTCTGCCCTCTTCTGTCTCCACCTATATTGTATCCATGTCTAGGGTGCCCATCACAAGGAAGAGATGGATCTGCTGGGGGCACAAGGATGATCAAAGGTCTGGAGCACTCCTCCCGCAAAGAGAAGCTGAGAGAGAGGGGCTTGTTCAGCCTGGAAAACACAGGTTTTCAGGAGGACCTCATTGCAGCCTTCAGACCGTTAAGGGAAGTTATAAACAGGAGGGATACTGACTTTTTACACTATCTAATAGTGACAGGACAAGGGGGAATGGTTTTAAACTAAAAGATTTAGATTAGATATTAAGAGGAAATTCAGAGGGTGGTGAGGCACTGGAACAGATTACTCAGAAAAGTTATGGATGCCCCATCTCTGAAGGTGTTCAACACCACATTGGTCCCTGGGCAACCCTTCCCATTGCAGGGGTATTAGAACTGAATAATCCCTACTAACTCAAACCATCCAATGATTCTGTGATAGCTCAGTGGGTCCATAATACATCAGGTCATGTAGGAAGATATGCAATACCATGATCAAGTTGTGAACTTGACTGTCAATCAAGCCAAATGAGTAAGGCCTCTCTGGCATGGAGGATGATGATTGAGGTTTGGGAAGGCCTGACAGAGGCTTGACTATTTCATACTGCAACAAACATGCCAAGGCAAACTCCACTTGCTTAAATGGTGGAAGTGATTGCTGTGCAGCTGTAACATACCCTGTGAGAAATATCGCTGTCCAAAACACCATCCTGGGCTTTGTAAAACAAAGTATGGGGCAATGTAGTACCCAGAAAGAATTGAGTCAGACAGTGGAATCATTTCAGAAACAACATCACAGATACCTGTTGATTCGGTATGTCACATGACTTACACAACAGTGACCGGGAAAAGATACAATGCACTGTTAAAAACTATATGGGTAGCAACAGGTGCTGAGACATTCAAGCAGTGGCATGCAACATCAGCACAAGCCACTTGACCAATTAACACTGCAGAATCTATTAACTGACCAGACAAAATGCTTACATATTGTGGAAGGAGGTGAAGTCACCGCGGTGAACGTAAACAACTGTTGGCAACAAACTATACAGTTACACCTTCCCTGAGAAAAGGCAAACCCACTCACCAGTTTGCTTTTGCTCTAGAATCACAGTTACTTGGTGGATAAAAAGGATGTGGAAATCTGATGTGTGCCTCAAGGAAATTTAACCTCAGTAGAAAATAACCCATTATTTGAGTTGTACAATGACACTGTGCTTTAGATCTTTGACCAAAACAGTGTCGATAATTCAGTGTTGTTTTGCTGTTGGAGAATAGTTCTTGCGCAGTGATAGTGTATTCTGTCTCATTCAGCCCCATTCTGCTAGTGGAGAGAGATGTTGTCAATACAGCAGGCCAGAAGTAATCAAATCATAAATCACAGACATATCCCATACCCAATAATGTCATGCTCAATTACAAAAACTGGGGGAGAGTGTCCCAAAGTGAGCTTTGTTTGTGAACTGGCTACTTGGATATGGGTCTTCCAGAGGTAAGCGATTGCTTTTGCATCATTTAAATTCTTTCTTTTTCTCCTTCAAATATTAAACTGTATTTATCCCAACTAGCAGGTTTTCTTTCTTTCACCCTAATGATTCACTTTCCCAGCCTCATTTGAGAGTGAGAGGAGTGAGCAGTTGTGAGGGACTTGGCTGTCTTTCTGATCTAACCCATCACAATTGTTAGCTACAAATGCAGTATTTCTACATTCATTGTATTATTTAGGAATGTTTTGAGTAACAAGACTTTCAAATTGTTTTCTTTCCCTCTAGCCCAGAAAATAAATAAATAAACATTTTATACACAGTAAAAGCTTTAGAAAATTAACTAGCTGCTTGTTAGAGTTATAACAAATTAGGATTAAATCTTTGCCATGAGTGAAGGAGCAAAGTTTGTGTCCAAAACACTATTTCTGTATGGCTGCAGAGTTAATGTGTTGAGAATTAGGTGGTGATAGCAGTGGCAGATATATCCTCCCTTTGCTATGAAATGCCTTTTCTTTTATTTTACATTTTCAGGAATAATTCAGCTAAAAAATCTAACTGCTAAACAAAAACAAGCAAACTA
>JACDJE010002429.1:425733-459568 GCA_016647715.1 Pavo muticus
TGGTTAGGAACTGAGCCAGAAAGTCCATTATTTATAAAGATTTATATGAGAGGAAATTATTCAAAAAGTAGAATTCTGTAATGAAGGCAATGTCTATAATGGCTGAAATAATGCCACAATTACAGTAAAAGAATAATCTGTAGTTTGAAAACTTATAATGACAGACAACTGTTAAATTAAGAAATTATAAAAATAAGCTCACTGAGACCAGTTTGCATGCATTCATATGCACACACACATTTATATACACATGTGAAATTAAGGTTAACTAGTTTTCAGTAAGATTTATTGGATGAAATATTAAAGACTATTTAAACAAGCTTTTCTGCTTATTATGTAAGAATGTTGGTCTATTAGCTACATTAAAGCCAATAGACAACATGTGAGTAGCTGGCCCATACTCCTTCCATAAAAGTTACAAGATAGGACCCGTTTTTCACACAGACAGCAAATGGACTCATGGACAATGCCTTAAATAAATAAGTTATCTCAATTTGTTGTATACTCTGTGCCATTTAGAGGAAAAAAATACAGTTTATTTAAAAAACTGAAATGCCTGTATTTCTTTATCTTAAGATTAAATGACCAGACTTTTAAGACTGAGTGCTGTAAACCTGGCTCTAATAGCCCTTTCCCAGCTTCTAGGAAGTGGTTATTCTTCTTTGGGAATATTCTGAGAGAATTTTATGAATTCACAGAACATATGAGCATATACAATAGTGAAGTTCTTTCCTTCAGATTTAAGTAACAGAACAGAGATATTAGCCCTCCAAGATGTTTCTGTAGTGGTTTTGTACATAACACATAAATATTTGATTTTTAAAAAGAAACCAGTGAAGAGAATCTGTTTAAGTACATTCATTGCCCACCAAGAATGGAAAACCTGGGTGGTAAAAATATTCCATTTTTTTGTGAAGGAGATGCCTAATTTGATCTCACTGACATACAATTATTGGTTCCCTCATAATTGAATACTTGTCTTCTTTTTTATCTATAAGACTGACATTTATTATTCTATAAACACAGGAAGGAAATCAGATCTTTGAAAAGTAGGTAGCAGAGTCCAAGTAAAAGCCTAGAGGCTGATGCCTGAAGAGCTGCAACAACTACTAGATATGAAGAGGAGAAAGAATCTGAAGTAGTTCATTTACCAGCTTTAGAAGCATCTTAATGAAAAATAAGATGTTTGAACAAATATCACCACGAGGTCTGACTATTTACAAATCTCTGGATATATCAGGGGACCATCCTTACATCCAGAATAGAAGTGATAGAAAAGAAAGGAATGCCACCTTGAAAACCATACCATCTGAAATTATTTTAAATTTATTTTTCATTGAGAAAGACTTCAGAGCATCAGAGGCTGTGGTAGGAAAACTTGAATGGAAATTTTAATCTGAATTGACATGGATGTGACTTGTGGTCACCAAGCACTTGAAACACACCTCTTCATTCCCACAATCTGTTGCAGATGCATGAAGAATAATTAGGCACTCATTTGAATTTACTCCTTTTACCTAATTCCGGCTAGACTAGCTCAGGTTACTAGTGTGCCCCAGGTAGCAGGAAAAGATGCAGTGTGGAATGATCTTTCCACTCAACTACTAACTTTTTCTCAGGAACATGCCTGGAACACCAAGGGAGAAGCATTTCCATTTTAGGGGAGCTATGATCCACCTGTGAGCATCCTCTACTTTAGAAGAACTATCATGTGACTAAATATGATACCTAATTCCATATTGGGTATCTGGAAAGTGACTAGATGCAGTGGAGAAAGGCTCTGAGATACTGGAGGTGAATGTTTTAAATGCAGCCCCAGAATATAAGAAAAGAGGCAGTGATAGAACCAAAATCTAGCAAAATGAAAAAGTAGGAGGATTAGCAAGCATCACTTCATTCCCCCAGATAGTCTCCTATTCGCACATTTGAGTTCAATATTTTAATTTTATTTCTTGCACTACCATAAAAATCCTAACACTTTAACTCACAGAATTTGAAATTTAGATTAAGCAGTTACCTAAATAGTCCTAGGTCAAGGAAATACAGATATAAGAATGAAAATCCTGGTGTTAGCCTAAATAATCCATATTGTCTTTAAGTATGGGTTTAAATCAGATTTTTTTGTTTAATTTCATCGTGAATTCATACAGTCAATGATTCTATAGGCTTTTGGAACTGAAATATAAAAAGCTCTGATTAACTAGCTCTTCCAAAACCAAAACAGCACAGAAATATGCTCTAGCCAGTCAAGGCTGTGTCTCTGATTATTTAATTGTGATGAATAATGAGAGGGAGATTGTTTGGGTATTCTTTCTGTTCTACATTTAGCAGAGTGTTATTTTTTTTCCCCCAAGAGCCTCTGAAAGAGCTTAAGCTTTAAATCACAATTTTTCTCTGATGAAAAGACTTTGTGCCTCCCTCACTGACCTCTGTATTCACTATACAATACATTTATACTTGCTTAGGAGCTTTGATTCAGAATGAACAAAGTAAAAGGGTATCTAACTCTTAATTTACTTAGGTGTGATATTTCCAGCCCATTCATCTAAAAAAGTGGAGAAAAAGGCATTGTTTGGAATGAAAGATACTTATTATAACCTCTCACTTAAGTATTGCTCACTTCTATGGATGTGTTCTCTTTTCTCTCCTCTCAACTTTGCACATCTTTTTTCATTTTACCATTTATTCTCATCTTTTGGGTTTTTTTTTGTTTTGTTTTGTTTTGTTTTTTACAGTAACCTTTCTTAGAATGGTGTCTCTTCAAGTTATATGTAATTTATTTTAATGTGCTGAAAACATGTGCTGCAGTATAATACTTGTGCAGTACAATACGATATGGCTTGTTCAGATGCAGTTTACTTGTATATAGGATATCAGATATTTTCTCAGATGGTGTTAGAGGAGCACTTACAATAGAGGAAAAAAAAGTGTCACTAGAAGCTGTTTTCTTTCTGGTGTACATTGAAATTAATATCATCAAAGTCACTGGAGTTATTTCAATTTTGTTCAGGTCTGTGTGAGAACTGAATGTGCCAATACTTTAATTTAATTAAGATCTTGCATATAATAACAAGAAAGTCTACATTTCCTTTCTTCTGTATTTCAGTCTACTCTGTGTCACAGAGCAATAAATCTAACACACTTTGTATGGAATACACAAGACCCAGATGAAAACCAGGAAGAAACAGACGTTACTCTGTCAAACTCAAGTGAACTTGGAGCCTGGATTTGAAGAGTATCTTATACAGGTGAAAAGAAAAGAAAAGAAAAGAAAAGAAAAGAAAAGAAAAGAAAAGAAAAGAAAAGAAAAGAAAAGAAAAGAAAAGAAAAGAAAAGAAAAGAAAAGAAAAGAAAAGAAAAGAAAAGAAAAGAAGGGGAAGGGAAGGGAAGGAAAAAGGAAAAAGGAAAAAGGAAAAAGGAAAGAAAAAAGGATCACACTGGATTCAGAATAACACAATTCCATTTGGACTCATTCTTCACTTGCTAACTACATTTATAAGTTATGTGTACCAACTGAATCCTGCAAAGTTATGCAAATACAACTAACTAGGAAATCTGTGGCAGTGATTTTAACAGCACCCTTACTGATGTGAGACTTTAGCTACTCAAGTCCATCTCTAAGTTTGTTGACAGCAAATGAAGTAATATTTTAAAGTGGTCCTTTAAAAAGATTGATTGTAACAACTGACACACAAATTTTGGAGAATAATATTCTCAAAAATAGGCACTGACTCATATTCTATTAAATTCCTTCTAATGTGTGTATATTCAGAAAGCTCTAGTTCAGTTTTTAAATGTGAAGTTCTTCACAGCTGATTCAGAAATCAAGTTTAAAGACTATGGTGAATTCCTTGATCTTGCTATCTGTCATGCAAATAAAGATAAGAGCATCAACAAAGCAGATCTGGCAGTCTCTAATTTGACATCGATGGCTCTCCTTACTGACTTTGGAAATGCCAGTATATTCAATACATTCACTCACATCAAAACACTTCTCCCTTTGCAATGTATATGCTTGTCCTGTCATTTTTGCCATCGCTGTTCCTAAGACAGCGTTCAGGTGTTTTCTGAATGTGTGGGTAATCATTTGCTTTTAGTATTTATTCATCATAAACTTTAGCATCGTAGGGATTCAAGGATATGTTGGCAGTGACGTTCATAAAATCCAAAATCATTCCTCCAAAATTTGTGAAATTAACCCTAAAATATATGTGTCAGACAAAAACTTCTGTTACTCTGTGGGGAAAAAATATAAAAGGATATTTCAGGGTAGTTCTACAGTACAAAATTAAATTTACCTCTGATGCATAAAGCAAAATATTACTTTAGCCGTCTCCTGGTTCATCTTTTTTCCTTCTGTTGTACTGTTGACAACATGGACAATTACTTTGACTATGTGAGAGATAATTATTCTACAGAAGGATTAATAAATTTCAGAATTTACTTACTCTTTTTTCAGGGTAAAAAGGGTGATTTCTAGAAGTACTTCAAGAGCATATATGTAGCGTACAACAGATGCATATAGAATCATAGAATCCTCAGAGTTGGTAGAGACCTTTAAAAGTCAGCTAGTCCAATTCCCCTGCAATGAGCAGGGATGTTCAGAGCTTGATCAGGTTGCTCAGAGCCCTGTCCAGTTTGGCCTTGAATGTCTGCAGGGACAGGGCACACACTACATCTCAGGGCAACCTGTTCCATTGCCTCACCACCCTCACTGTAAAAGACTTTTTACTTATATCCAGTCTTAAACTACCCTCTTTAAGTTTGAAACCATTTCCCCTTGACCTATCACTACAGACCATGCTAAAGAGTCTGTCACCTTCTTTCCTGTAGATCCCTGTTAGATACTGAAAGACAGTAACAGGTCACCTCAAAGCCTTCTCTTCGTCTCTCTTAGCATGTCCTTGTAGGAGAGGAGTTCAACCCCTTGGATCATTTTTGTTGCCCCCCTCTGCACACATTTCAACAGGTCCATGCCTTTTCTGCACTGAGGACTTAACATCTGGACACAGTACTTCAGGTGAGGCCTCACCAGTGAAGAGTAGAGGGAAAGGATCACCTTTCAGCTATAGAGGAAAGTAAATAACCCACAAAATAATGTTCAAAATCAGCAGCCAATTCAGTTGTTTTATTTCAATATGACGTATCTAAAGTAATGTTAAGTATACAATATACTGCATGTTTGTCTGGAAAGAGAAGTAATGCTGCCCAGTGCCTGTGTAATAGCAAAATACAGTGCACTGTTCCATGATGAGAAAACACAAGTGAAATCGGCAAACAAAGGTGCAAATAGAATAGTGAGGGTTTTTTGTTTATCAATTAAGAACTCCAGGGGTCAAAATTACGCTTACATTCAAAGTATTCATGAATATGTATTAGAATTCCATTCAGAGTAGGAAAATTGTGAGGCAGAAATCTAAAACTTACATCACTATGAATTCTACTAATATCTTTGACTGGTAGAAAATTTCACTATCTGAGTGAAATCTTGTTTTTGTATATAAAACTTCCATTAACTTTCTCAGTGGAATATGGTAAATGTTGCTGCCCAAGTACAGGTGCATTTTTTGAGCTAAGACATGGTGAAGATGTAGCTGTTGCTAGTAAACTGTGTTAATAACAACATCCATGAGATGTAGGGAAAATTTTATAATCATAAGTATTGTACTTTCCACAAAAGTTTTATTCAGAGAAAATGAAAGTGAAGCCCAAAATAAAACAAAGTCTTTCAATCTGTTCTATGATAAAATCTTGCATGACTCTTTATCCATATGCCCCTATAATATGCATGCCACAGAGCACTTAGTTATTTTCTTTATGTGTCTTTTATGCACAATCTATAATTTCTATTTGTGTATTTGGTGTATTTCAACACAAAAATCTTGGGAAAAAAAAAGGAAGATCGATTAAAAGGGACTATGCAAAAGCAAAGAAAAAACAATGTTATGTGTTTTCATAGCATAAGAAAAGTGAGAAAAATCAAAGGCTGAGGCATAAAAGATTAACTCTTGCTACTGCTGATATAAATGTCAATATTGGAGACCATCTCATAAGACAGTCTTCAAAAAAATCATGTCACTGGTAAGCAGATTAATCATTTTTTTAACTAGCAAATATCTACAAAAAAAACCTTGTCAATTGCATGGTTCATAGGAATTCATAGAATATTAGTGATTAAATTAATAATAAATAACTGTGAATATTGAATTGGTAACTCTCAGGCCTTACTTAGTATGAAGTGTGTAATAATTCCATCTTAAAATGGAACTATTCAGACGTAGCAATCTTAAAACACATATTTATGTGTAGTTACCGTTAACAATACTAAATACCATAAATGTTATATGAGTACTCATCAATGATTAAATGAACATTGTAGTGTCTTAGCGTCTGGTTTTTTATTAAGGCTGAAACTTAGATGACATTTAAATGATTGGTACATTTCCTAATGCAAATAGCAGAAATTGATCTGCACTCATTAGTATTAGCTGTTGAGATGCTGAAAAATTAGCAGATGATATTCCATTGTAATCATACACACTGAAGTTGTGCCTTCTTAAGGAAAGAAATCAGAAGCCTGGTCTTCATTGGAGTTATAGAAACATAGAATATCACAATCTGGAAGGGACCCATAGGGATTGTCAAGTCCAACTCGATTGCTGACAGCAGCCACAGCTGGAAACCCACTCCTGTTGCAGACATGGGTGTCCAATTAAGCTTTTTTTCCCCAGTAGAACTACGGCATTTTCAAAGCAGCGATATTTGTATATATGAATGGGAACCTGTCATATTCATGATCCTAAGTAAAATGTAATCAAGCAAAATCATTCTAATTAGAAAAGTTTTCTCATGAGAAAGAATTTATAAAAGAAAAAGATATTCATAAACAATAATGGGCTGAAAGAATAAGTGGTGTGTAATGCCAGTATAGCTTGCAAGGGATAGAGAAGACAGACAAATCATCTTCCAGACAGTGTTGGGAACTGAAGATCTTGAGGCAGGCTCACGCTGCCTTGTTCCTTGTCCTCAGGAGAGCACAGATACATGATGGTGCAGCTGGGTGAAAAAGAAGGCTTAGTGCAGGGTTGCAGGTCTCAGACCCAATGAGAGTTGGTGGAAAATTGCTGTGGCTGTGTCAGAGAATGATGCTCTTCCCTGCAAAGGCTTGTGATGCTAGGAATGTCCAGGCATCCCATGGGGCATTCAGCGGTACCCCATGCAGTGCTATTTTCTGTAGTTAATCTCTGTGCATCTTTCTCTTCTCTCATGCAAAAGCACGTACTAAATTCAGATGCCATGCTGGCTAACATCTTTTCAATCTTTTGAGAAAAATATATGCTTTAAAACTCTGTAAGTTTTTTCTCTTTCTTTTTTATCTCTCCATCTTAGCTGAGACCTTTAATTTGCGATCTTGTGGGTTTATAGGCAGGGTTTAGGGTAACGTGTTCACTCATATTTTGCATTTAGTTTAATTTGGAACAAAACTATCATCCCAGTATTGATGTGACTATCTTATTTAGATTTTTCATTTGTGGAGAATGACAAGATGGATTATATTTATTGCTATATGTAGCTACTTATCATCATTACTACCGTTTTCTTAAAATCTCTCTTTTTCAGCTAGAATTACTTGCTTTAAGCATTTGCACAGATATATTTTTCATAAGAAATGATAGAATCATCATGTCGATTTACTATAGTCATCACTGAAAATATCCACCAACATGCTCAAATAATACCTGTTAAAGTATTTTTCTTGATCCTTTTCTGTTTTCGTCACCCTGGGAATTCCTGTAGCTGCGGCTATCCTGAAGGCAAGGATCTGCTGCTTTTACTGAAGAAGTGGCTGTTATTTTCTGAGCTGTTGTTCCCATAAGAAACCAACTCACCAACGCTATGGTTTGTTAGTCACTTATAATATCTAGCTCTTCCAAACCAGACTCAGACTTATACAATATAGGCATTTGCTGCAAGCTGAGTTCAGCTTTTGAACAGTAAACAAACATTTCATTAAAACAGCCTCACTAAAGACAGGAGGAGAGATCTGAACTGAACTGTCACCTTGTATTAGTCACACCCATAAATTCTGCCATGTTACAGTGCTCACTTGCTGTATCCCAGAGAGTTTGGACGGGGCAGTTCTTCAGGTTTCCCTCTCTTTGTACAGGGAGTTTTGTCTGGGGGAAGGTTATCTCCCTTGGAATGTTCAGTGTGTGTTTATGTTGAATACTGTTGCAATTATTTTATGTAAATATATTCTAATACTGACTATGAAGACATAACTGCTATTAGGCCAATGCAAATAAATATTTTTGTTAGGAAGACTTTTTCTCTATCAGTTCATGTAGTTTCATGCCTGAGACTCAGCATTTCTTCCCTTGACAGTTTCCTGGACTTTTGGATTCTCTTTTTCCCAGTAGAAGTGACAGTGAGTTCAGTCCTCACATTTACTCTGACAACCTGACAACTGATATCACCAGGCCACAGCTAGGAGTGGTTTATTACTTTTAGTAGGATTTATTTAATTCAACCTCACAGCCTAAGGGAGTGGGGGAAGAGATTTAACTCAAAATTAAATTATTCCAGGAGCCCTTTTAATACTAGAAAAAGGGACAGAAGGAATATGGAGAGGGAGCAGCAAAGCAATGTTTGGAAAAGCATGTGTAACGTGAATGTGATTATTGAATGTAATGAATCATGGAACTGGGGTTGATAAAACATGTACAAAGTTTAAAAAAAATTGAATAAAAAGAACAGTAACAGAATTTGTAACATATATGATGGAGTAAGAAATGTGTAAGCTTTTAATGCAGTATTTCCTGGATGATTTGTTTTTTCAAAGTATAGCTTTGAAAAAGGAAATTTAAACCAAAGCCTAGCTGAATAATTCTTGCATGCTGTCTTTCCAACAACAAAAAATCCAATAGAAACAGCTTTTAATTAAATAAATATTACTCTGCTTTCCACAACTCAAATGCTGCACAATTTTTCAAATAAGTAAGGGGACAAAACTAGTGATGTTTTGAAAAAAAACAACCGTTAGGAGCAAAGAAGGATTATACTGAGTTTTTCATGGATTAATTCCATGAGCCCTTGTTAAAGAAGATTGTGTAAATGATGAAACTGAGAGTTGCCTACTGTGGTCAAGTATTCCGAATTCAGATACACTTCCCAGCCTAGTCCTCCTGTCCGATGAGGAATTTTCCTCTCTGTACTGGCACATCAAAAATAAAACATTTTTTCCACACAAGCTCCTGAGTCCCAAACAAAGAAGTTCTTTGAGTGAAATTCTTTCACTGCTCTTAGTAAAATTAATTTATTAATGGAAAACAAACACAGGAAACAAATGGGAGGGAAATAGATGAACATAAGTAGAAATTTATCTTTTACATAAAATGACACTGAAGGACTTTTGAATCAATTAAGGTTTATCTTGCAACACAATTAACTACCAAATCCTTCTTTGATAGCTGTGTAGTTTCCTTTGCACACAGACCATCAAGTATGTTGAGAAAGGAAGGAATCCTTGCAAAAACCCAAAGCAGGTTCCTAACCCACAGTTAAGAAGTTCCTTTCCTGCAGGGCTTGGCAATGCTCTGTGCCCACACGGAAGGTGTTTCATGCTTGTGAATTTGTGTTTTGAATTGACTAACATCTTGCTGAACACTCCTTATGCAGTCACCTAATTGAGATACATCATATCATATCATAGAATCATAGAATGGCCTGGGTTGAAAAAGACCACAATGATCATCTAGTTTTAACCCCGCTGCTATATGCAGGGTCACCAGCCACTAGACCAGGCTGCCCAGAGCCACATCCAGCCTGGCCTTGAATGCCTCCAGGGATGGGGCATCTACAATCTCCTTGGGCAACCTGTTCCAGTGAGTCACCACTCTCTGTGTGAAAAACTTCCTCCTAATATCTAACCTACCCCTCCCCATCTCAGTTTAAAACCATTCCCCCTTGTCCTATCACTATCCAGCCTCGTAAGCAGCCATTCCCCCTCCTGTTTATACACTCCCTTCAAGTATTGGAAGGCCACAACGAGGTCTCCCCAGAGCCTTCTCTTCTCCAAACTAGACAAGCCCAGTTCCCTCAACCTTTCTTCATAGGAGAGGTGATCCTTCTGATCATCTTAGTGGCCCTCCTCTGAACCTGCTCCAAGAGCTCCACACCCTTCCTGTACTGGGAGCCCCAGGCCTGGATGCAGTACCCCAGAGGGGGCCTCACAAGAGCTGAGTAGAGAGGGACAATCACCTCCCTTTCCCTGCTGGCCACCCCTTTTTTAATGCAGCCCAGAACATAGTAGGCCTTCTGGGCTACAAGTGCACACTGCTGGCTCACGTCCAGCTTCTTGTCCACCAAGACCCTCAAGTCCTTCTCTGCAGGGCTGCTGTCAAGGAGATCTTCCCCCAGTTGTATAAATTCCTGGGATTGCCCCGACCCAAGTGCAGCATCCTGCACTTGTTCTTATTGAACCTCATTAGGTTTTCATGGGACCACTTCTCCAGCCTGTTCAGGTCCCTCTGGATGGCGTCCCTTCCTTCCAATGTATTGACTACACTGCTCAGCTTGGTGTCATCTGCAATGCAGTATTTCTTTGAAAGCTGACACGATGGCAAGGAATCACCTCAAGTAAAAATTGTGTTAAGACAAAGTGGCTCCTGTGCCTGTCTTTCCAGGATGCTATGAAAAGGATAATGATATTACCAATGTGTACAAAATGTCCTTTAGATGCACTAGAATTTTCAGGTTATTAGCAGTGCTGAATTCGCATTGAATCAAAAATAGCAAATGGGAACCATGTAATCACATAGGAATGATGATAGACATGCTTCTCTATACCCCACCCTTTTGGACTTCTGCAAATGTGTAGTTGGTTTAAAGGAAAAATAGTTTTGGGATGGTACCTGTTCATATGTACACATGCTACTTGTAAAGTATAGGATTATCAAGACTTTTGACCTCTTCTTTCTGCCACCTGTAACATTCTGACCATGTGATAGGAGACTACTCATTTTTTGACAAATGATTATCTGCAAAGATAAACTCATCAGCTCCTTTAAAGCCAGTGTCATGTATTTCTGAGAAGCACTAATAGACTAACATTTGGAGAAAAACAGTCGGGGCTGTGGGAGTGAAGGACACAATGTTAGCAATTGCATAATTTTAAGGAAAGAGATTAAAACCAGTTCTTAAGTAGCTATGTTGGAGTAGCAATTATAATGTGACTACTTAGGATTTGGCCATGTACTTTTATTTCCTTGAATGTAGTAAGATCAGTCAGGGGATTGAGATGCTTGACAACTAAATATAGTCACATTATTTTGAAACTTCGTTCTTTTACTTCTCCCATTTAAATTAAAACAGTTCATTAATTATTTAAAAAAATGCCTTAACAATGACTAATAAATACTTCAACATAAGTTTATTGCTCAGAAAAGAAGAGAAGCATCACTCTAGAAATGAACAGCTGGAGAAGAGGAAGCCTATGTGCAGCAGTGCATCACCTGTGATATTGTTGCACAGAGTCAAAACATTTTAACCACTGTTAGATCTGGAGACTGCAAGAAACCTGAATAAATCAAGGTTCTGTCAGAACTGCATTGGGTCTTCACAGAAGTGTTGTCAAGAAATGCAGATTTAGAACCTAAAAAAATCCTGTATCTCAGAATATGCATAACAAAGAGATATCAGTGACACTGATCCAGAAACCTGCCATTCAGATCTAATAACCTGTACATTAATGTACGTCTTGTGCTTTATGCCAGATCTGGAGGGCTCCCTTCAAAACTATGCTCTCGTGTAGAAAGTCAAAACAAATTGTCCTCAAGCTTTCTATGCAACCTATTCATAAAGACAAAGACACCAGCTAATCTTTAAAATGAAAATATAAAGTATGGCCCCTATGCCATACACATTTAAACAAAATAAATCAGTACTTTTAGGGGTTAGCATTCAGGCTTGAAAGTGTAATTCCTACCCTGTTTTCTTCTCCTATTGCTGTAGCATTACTGGTTTTATAAAAGACATAGAATGTGACTTATCTAATTACAAAATAATTTTGGTAGAGACTAAATGGGTAATTATTAGTTGGTGTAGATCAGTTTAGCTCAAAAGACTTCATCTGCTTTAGCCCCAAATGAGGTATGTTAAAGACCACTTTCTCTACCATACATAGATTACATTTAATGTAGGCATTTTTGAATTTAGAGTATGGGATTTTCTCTGAGCTTGGAACAAGATTTATGTGGTTATGGTATGCATGTCTGTAAACCACAATAAATTTAAATCCTCTGCTTGTATCAGTCTCGCTCAATAAATAATACTCTGTACTAATAATGGATACAGTTGATCAATCAATGGGAAAAGGAGAGTGTATGGCCCAAGTGAGGAAAATGTCTACAGCACAAGTTTACACATCTTTTTGTATATGGAAAGAAAAGACTTCTTGAATATTCCAGTCATTTATATTTTAGCTGAAAGTGACATCTTTTTACAAGCCAAATCAACTCATCACAGCAAAGAAATCCATGTGATGCAGGACATAGCTCCAGATCTCAGAGAAGAGCTTGGAATTTTTCATTTCTTATGTAAAACTGATGGAAGACAGTGGCATGCCCCACAAAGAGGAAAGAACTTTGAAGCCCACTAAAACTGTGTGCTCCATGTTTTTGGAGGGGGAGGAAATTAAAGCACTACTTAAAATAAATATTTTCTTGCATTTTTCACAAATGTCTGATAATTTTTTACAACAAAAGATTATGTTTATAATAGATTCCTTAATAAATAATTTTTAATACCACTCTCTAATGCCATATGTACACAAATTAATTACTGGGTAATTAATTTGCCATAGCCAAAGGTGGGGAACACTATCTCATGAGCTGGACTGACAATTCTGAAAAATCTGTTATTTCTGCAAAAACATTTTGTGCTGATTCACTGTACCCATATCTGTTTCTTTGAAATTTGGAGAAAAGCCCCATTAGCTTCAGAGTTGGGTGCTCTGAGGTAGAAAATGGTCCAGGATATGAGAAATATAGAAAAGAAAGAAGAAATCCAGAAGAGAAGGAAGGAAGGAAGAAATCTTCTAGTCTGAATATCTGAAAATCTGAAACAGATTTTAAGTATCATCCAGAAATTAATTTATTGCACTGGAATTCAAGAAAACTGAGAAAAAAACTTTGTCTATGGCTCATTGGCACCTTAGATGATCTTCAGTGTGTCATCACTTGGACCAGAATCAAGAATCACGTAAAGACTCCACAATCACAATGAGGATCTCAGGTACTTAATTAAAGCTTATGTTTTAGAATGTAGGACTCATTTGTAGAGGTTTCTGAGATATTAAAGAACATGCATAATATTCCTTTGTCTTCTGCTCTACTTTCTTAAATATTTATTTTACATTTCATTCTCAAAACAGACGTCAGAGATGATTTTGATTAGCAGAAATACTGAGCTTGGTGGTTTTCATGAATTTTTCAGTGTTAGCTGATGTAAATGTAGTTCTTACTCTCAGTTGTTCTCTGTCTTTACCATAGCTTCCTCCTTTGTAATGATATTCTGCAGAGAGGCATGCTGACAATCACGTAGTGCCACATCATTTCAGTGGGAGCACTAAGTGCTCTGCTTTTATAGGAATCTAGTCATATGTTCTGCAATAGCCCATAACTCAGAGTGTAATTCTCTGTGAGACACCTTGAAAATCACATATCCTGGGAACTGGGAAAGTAATGGAGGTAAGAAAAGGGGTACACTTGTCTTTTAGTGTAATTGACCCACTGAAATTTCCACGGGTTAAAGAGTATGTTTGGATGATAAGGGTTCAGAAACAAGTCAATACTGTTAGCTCAGGAGTTATAAAAAGCTTTGCTTGAAAGTAAGAAAAACATTGTTAATATACAAATCCAAGTGCAAAGTGCAGTACTTGGGTCAGGACAATCTCAAATATGAGTACAGACTGGAAAAAGATCTCACTGAGAGCACCTCTGCCAAGAAAGACTTGGAGGTCCTGGTGGATGAAAAGCTGGACATGAGCTAGCAGCCCAAAAAGCCAACGGAATCCTCGATTGCAGCAACAGAGGAGTGGCCAGCAGAGAGAGGGAGGGGATTGTCTCCCTCTGCTACTTCCCCATGAGGCCCCGTCTGGAGTACCGCGTCCATACCCGGGGCCTCCAGCAGAAGAAGGATGCAGAGCTCTTGGAATGGATCTAGAGGAGGGCCACTAAGATAATCAGAGGGCTGGAGCACCTCTCCTAAGAAGAAAGGTTGAAGGGGCTGGGCCTGTTTCATTTGAAGAAGATAAGGCTCTGAGGAGATGTCATTGCTGCCTTATAGTACTTATAGAAAGCTTATAATCAAGAGGGAGATTGACTTTTTTTTTCTGTCTGAGATTGATAGAACAAGGGGAAATGTTTTCAAGCTGAAAGAGGGGAGATTTAGGTTAAACATTAGGAGGAAACCCTTTACTCAGAGAGAGTTGAGGTACTGGCATAGACTGCCCAGAGTTGTGGACATCTCACCCCTGGAGGCACAGAAGGTCAGGCTAGATGGGCCTTTCCACAAAATGGGCTAGTGGAAGGTGCCCCTGCCCATGTCAGGGAGGTTGGAACTGGTTAAGCATTGATCACCTTCCAACTCAAGCCATTCTATGATGAACAACTACATCTAAATTTTAAATTCTAATACTTGGGTTTTGCACATCTGACATCACCAGTAAGTGCCAGAAAAGCAGGGCGCAGTTCTGCTGGGAAAATCAGTGGGGATCTGCAGTGTTTGGAAAGTCATTCTTATAGAAAAAGCCTGAATGGATCTATGACATAAAACTACCAATATTAGTGGGTATTCAGAGTCTCACAGGGCTGTGGATCATGTGTGTTGCAGAAAGTGAAAGGGTCATTATTGTATTGCACTTTGTATTATTTTTAGAGCTCTGAATGTATGAATCAGAGTCCCCTGAATTACTGATTTTTACAAATAGGATTTAGAATTTTAAAATTTACTAAAATTTTCTACCTCAGCGATTAAAGATTTAAATTAAAATCTTAAGCCTGATCCAAGACAGAGATCACCCCCATGTGGGTTGTAATGTAATAGTTCCTGGGTCCTAAAATCAGTGTGGATTAACATAGGTCTCCTAAAATAGAAGGAACAAGTGAAGTATTCTCTGAGGAGGGAGCAAATGTGAAGTCTAATGAAGTCTAATAAAGACTGATAAAGACTAAACCATATGCCAAGGAGAGGAGATGTGAGAGATTTTATCTACTAAGCTGTGCTAAGCACTTAATCTGTCATGTACAAACTTTGATTTCTATGAAGTTTCTGACTTCACCAACTAAGACGGATTCCCATGAAGATGGTAAAAATTAATATTTTCTAATTGCTAATAGTTGTACTGTAGTGCAGGGTCATTAAAACATTTCAAATAAATTATCTGTAAAATTTTACATTGAAAAACAAGTATTTTGTTCTCAGAATTATCTGAACTGTTAGCTGAGATTTTTAAAGCACATTCAATCTGGCCACGACAGCAGACCTATGAAATTTCCATCTAAAAATATTAAGCGTGGCAGAGTTTAATACAGCTGGAAATTGCGTGTCTAGGTAGAAGATATGATGAGGCTAGTTCCTGAAGCATGGATGTATGACCATTTCTATAATTTCTTTACCATGTTGTTCAATTATTTGGGTTCCAGTGAGGACCTCAGCACCTCACAGACTTCATGGTAGCATTGTCCTTGATATCTACATGGAACAAACAGGTTACATCTGTATACATGATTTTTTACTCTCTCTCTTGTGAAGCATATGTTCCTAATGAACCGTGAAGATGCTTATTAAGGAACAGAAAGAAGACAACATTTGTTTAATCTGTTCACAGAAGAGTCTTTTCCAGATCCCACGAAAACCTTCTCTGGGGTTTGGAATCTGCTGTGAGAAGGCTGAATCCTTTCCTGCTAAGATCAGGAGTATATGACAGGCTCTGCTTTGGGACCATTATGTTTTGGTGATTCCTGGCAAAACCTTAGAAAGCAGTAAATTTAGTGAGCTGTTTGTAAGTCATGATTAAAACTCTGTTGTCTTAGATGATTTACTGACAGTCATTGCTGTCCTGAAAGAGTACAGAACATAGGTCTCAGATTAAATACTCAAGTTTTACATGTGGGAATATAATGATCCTGAGGTATCCTTTGTCTGAACTTCAGAATAGAACTGGAGATATTTAAACAGGAAGGGCAGAGAAGTGCAAAGTAATACATGTGTTAAAAGCTTTATGGCTTTAGCAACATGCTTTAGTAACAAACCTTCATAGTGCTGCCAACAACTTCCGCTGTAATCTTCCCATTTACATGCAAAAATAATGCTCTTATTTGGTCATAGCTGTAATTTCTCTTTAACATTGCTGAAGGACCACAGGAATTTATTTTCAGTGGTTTTGGAACAAAGGGCTTGATGAGAGAAAAAGAAAAATGAAAAAAAATGTATTAAAAATGTTGAAAATTCTGTAAAATTCTGACTCAAACAGCTTTTCCTAACTCTGAGATTTCTTTGCACTTTAAAGAAGCAAAAGATTGCTCTTTTATTAAACTTACTCTTGGGCAACTGATGAATGGAAATAACAAGTAAATCACAATTAATTAGGTGGCTAATCAGAGATGAGGTAATTAATTTTTGACCCTATTCACTTTCACCATTTTTTCCACATTTTTCTCTTGAGTGAAAGAATGAACTAGGGAAAGGAAAAGAAAACAGGGGAGAAAGAAAACAAAGTCAAAAATAGGTAATGTTTGAAATGCTTGTTGCATTTTTCACTTTATCTAATAGTATTCCTAGATATACTGCCTAGCTATGAAAATGACTGGGGAAAAGAATGACATTTTGCCATTCTCCACAGGGTCTTATTCTCCCAGCCTTCTTTCACTGAGAGGTTAGATTACACCAAAGAAGGTCCCGAGCTGCACTCAGATGGTGGTTTCACAGGCACCTCATTTCAGAGCCAGATCTGTTCCCAAGAAGGGCTCCTCTTCTTGTCTCCACTTTTCCAGTGCTGCTGTTTTTGCAAAGCTAGTTGATAGCCAGACAATTTACCTGATCCGCCTCACTGTGCAGATCATACATCAACATGACATGCAAGCAAAGGAAAGGGACAGAACTGCCCCTTTTATTAGTCACCCAGACTTTCTCTAGATTACAGTGCCTCTTCACCCACAGCCTCACTGTGAGCCAGGACTGCAGATTTGATGCCTTCATGTTTTACGTTTTTGGGTTTTTTTTTCATCTAGTAAACTTGTAAATTACTTAAATACTATCATATCATTCATAGCTGGAAATGGTGAAGGAGGTTAAAAGATATCCTGAAGGGTGACAGGGAAAAAAGTTATCATTTTAGAGCTCAAAATTGGGAGTGGTTTTCAGATCACTCTTAATTCGATCAACTATGTTACCTTCAAGAGTTCTTCATTCTCTCAGCAATAGGAATTATATAGCAGATGTTTTAAAATGTCATTTAAATAAACATTATATGCTACATCACACCTTTAAATATGCACCTCACAGTGAACAAAGAGCTTTTAAACATTATGTAAGGCTATAGTTTTTCATTAAATGTTGTTTTTAGGGAATGATGTGTTTGAGCAAATTTCTTTCAAAGAAAAGTGTAAATATGAACTTGTAATACTGCAGCTTGAGTTTTACTGTGAGTACAATAAGATGCACTCCTTTTTGTATTTAGAATAGATTGTTAAACAAAACATGCAATAATAATGCTAATTAAGATGAATCTTTCTGTCTGTACGCTTTTGGTGTTTATCTTTTTTCACATCTTTTTTCTCCTCCTCATTGACATTCTAGACAAAAGCAAACATTCTTTACCTAAGTCTGTGTCCAAGTGTGGGCAATAATCTAACCTTTTCAAGAGGATAATGATAGTCTTATTCGCCAAACAAATTCTCCCTAAAGATTACAAAGGCAAACATTAGCACTGAAATCGATTCTGGTAACCTGTATCATCAAAGGCACCTTGTTATTTTTTTAAAAAAGTAAAGGATTGTATTTGGCTATCGACTCCTGCATCTTTTTTAACAAGTCTGAAACTTTTAAATTCCTCTTCCATGTAACATTTTATGAAATTTTATATTCTTTTTATATCTACAGATTAGTATATGAGGATCTATAAGGATCTCTTTGTAGTCATTTATTACTAGTCTGAAGTCATGTAAAAATAATGTGAATCATCTCTAATGTGAAATTGGTAATATCACTGCACAGCCTCATTTCCACTATCTTTTTCTCTAATGCCAGCGACATAGGCACTATCTGCAAAAACATGGAATAAAATGTATGTGTGTCCATAGAGTAGACCTTACTACTCTCTATTTTTTTACTTCTGTCACTTATTAGATGCAATCTGTGGGAAAAAAAAAAAAATCAGTTTAGATTCATTGTTATCCTGCAATCCTCACCCTAGTAATAATAACAGTACCAACACACAGTAAACTTGTTTATTTTGAAATAAAATAGGAAAAAAAATCAAGTGGTATAAGGAATTCACTTGGGGCCTATATTTTGTTAGTTATGCCAAAGCTAAGCAAGCTCTTTCAGTTACTGTTCCATTGCACTGCTTGTGAGCCTGCACAGTGAACTGGATCAGGGAACCAATCTGGCTGGAAAATAACCATACTCCATGTCAATACTCCACATCATGCCGTCTGCCCAAGAACAGAGGTGATTCAGAGTTTTCCAACTTTCAGAAGAGTGTCTTAGCCTATAC
The DNA here is from genome assembly GCA_016647715.1 of Pavo muticus. Taxonomy (NCBI): domain Eukaryota; kingdom Metazoa; phylum Chordata; class Aves; order Galliformes; family Phasianidae; genus Pavo; species Pavo muticus. The sequence goes on from JACDJE010002429.1 coordinate 444,512, forward strand.
AGTCACACTCATTCCATGGTTGAAAAAAAAAGAACAAAAACAAACAACAACAACAAAAAAACATAGACTGTAATTTAACAGCATGAAACAGAACTGGAACTGGAGCAATTAATAAAGCCACAAAATGTCTGTGTGTACTCGCTAGATGTTAAATCTCAGTTGCACAACTTATCTAGACAATTTATAGTATCAAGAGAGGAGACAACTGTAAGTATGAAAATACTTTATTGAAAAATAATGTGAAATTCCTTCCATTATTCTTGTTTGGTTTAAGAGCAATCTGTGCCTTTATGCATACCCCACACACAGAACATTCTGCTGTAGATTAAGGCTCTGTGACTACTACAGTGGTCCGTGAATAAATCATGTGGATAGACTTTCACAACCTCTCTCAAAGTATGAGAGAAATATATTTCTGCAATCTTGTGATGTAGGTGTGATAAAGCATTTGACCTTTTATGGTTTTTTGTAAAAGGATTTCTACATCTTCCTTCTCATGTAATGCAGATATTTTTCTGAAAATCAAATAAATATGCTTTAAATGCTAATAGTTTGTGTGGGGCTTTACATAAACTACCCTGAATCAATTTTCTCTAGATCTTTTACATATTTCAGATGCTAAAAATATCCTCTCAACCTTGAATGCAAAGCTGTCAGGTTAGATATATTAAGCACTGCTGATTAAAAAAAGTGTTCTGAGTTTCTTTGAAAAGGAACATTGAGATTCATTGTGAGTCAGTTTTGGCTCTTTTAAGAATGAAGAGGCAGGTGATTTAAAAAAAAAAAAAAGAACAAGATCTTATTTCAAATGAAAATGAGTGAATGAATGATTTTTACACACAGTGTAAATCACAAAAGTGTTGCTAACAGTCACAATCACATTTCACTGTCATGTTCACATATTGGAGTCACTTGAATTTTTAGTGCTTTAACAGAAAACCACTTTTCATCCCGTAATGAGGCTCATTTCTCATTTCCTTCTTGGGAGTTTAATTCCTGCAATGTGGAAGAAGAATGTGCAGTTATTTAGCAAGTACAAATAACAAGGAGCTGGGTCCTCAGCTTGCAGCTTCTGGCTCATAGTCCCACTGCAATTTGAATAACGTGCGAAGAACATGGCAACATCTCCTTGCATCACAAGTTCAGAAGGAGTGGGGTGCTGTGATGAACGAGAGGTCAGTAGAGATGGGTTTGGTGCAGAAAGCTTAGAACTCTCTTCTCTGGGACGGGCTGCTGAAGAGTAGCCCTCCCCTGTTATTCACAATTGCTCTGCAACTACTGAATAGGTGGAAGAGGAGGTAGAAAGAAAATAGCTATAATTTCTATAAAAGGAGAAACATGAAGCAACCATTTAAGCAAGGATGCTTGCAATTTAGATATTGATGGTTTCTGCAGTTTTTTTAATATGAATGTTATGGCGTCAGCTTGTTCAGTAAAACAGGAAAATATGTTATTTCATTGACAACTCATATCCCAGTGGAAGCTTTTATTTTTATTATTTTTCATCTCCCTCTGGAGAAAAGCAAATACTTTACCTTTTAATAAAGGGGTTACATATGAAAACATCACGAATGGTTTTCAGGAACTTGAATGTTTTCTATAAACTGTTGGTTTGAAAAATATAGCAATGGAATGCTAAAAAACAGTGAAATGAAGGGTGGAGATGATCTTTACTGAAGAGTATTTTCCACTGGGAACTCCACTGGCATTCAGTTGTCTCATTTAATTATCACTTTCCTGATTCAACCATTATTCATGAGCTTCCTTGTGTTCTTAAAAAGCTCTGAGCTGTGCTTGCCAATGTTATGGCACATTATGAAGCACAGTTATGCAGCAAGAGGGAGGGGGTGATAATGCATTGGTCTATACTGCTGGCATGTTTTCTGTTTGAACTCCTCAGCTGCCAGCAGAATGCAGAGCTCTTTATTCAAAACCTACTGCTGTTTTTTAAGCATTGTGCTGGTATTATGACCCTTTGCATTGGTTAGGTAAAATACGGGAGGTTGGATTTGTGCAATACAGAAGCAGTGTGAATCATTTGCATGAAGTTTACACTAGTTTCCATTTGACTGCATTTCTCTTTTGTAACAGTGATAAAAGAAATGTACAGAGAGAAAAGTTCCTAACAGATGCAGGCAGAATACACCCGGTTAGGTTTCAGATGAATTTTAATTGGCATCAGTTTTATTCATCCATAAAGTGGAAGTATACTAGCCCTTTCTTAATGCCCTCCCTGCGAAATTTAAATGTTTAGATTTTTATCTGAATTATACATTTCTAATTTATAGGGTTTGGATTTCTGCTAAAAATATATGTGTCCAAGGTAGTCAGGATAACGAAAAGGACAGAAAAGCTAAATTAAAAATAGCTGTTCTCCTAAATGTGCCTCAAATCATGTCATAGTGAATTTAAAGCAGGAAGAGGGAGGGTAGTCAGAGTTGTATAACTTCTGTTCTAAACCACGGAATTTAGTTTATAATAGTAATAATCCTGAGGAAATCGGTCATTAATGAAGTTAACAGACAGTCTGCTAGAGTGTTATCTGCCCTTGGCTTTACCTTAGGCCATTAAGTCAAAACTCATCACTTGTTAATAAAGATGGATAATATTTTTTTTCCAGAATTATTGCTTAAATACAGAACTGGCACTTTCTAAGCACATTTATAAAGCTCAGAAGACAGTTAGGTGGAATATTTATTTTTTGAGAGAAACACTGTGGGTTTTTATTTTTATTTTTTATTTTTACATGCGGAAAGCAAAAACAGGAAATAAGCCCAGTGGGATTCTCCGTTCTTAACTGTCTTGCATCAAACATACGTGAGAGCAAAAGCCAATTCAACCAAATTTATGCTAGGGTGAATGAAATAAAGACCAACACTTTCTACGCAGCCTTGTTGAAACATTTATTATCTCCAGTTCCACTTGCAAGCATGTAGATTCTTTTGCTTTAAATGAAACTATGAGGCAGTTTGAAATGAGATGCAGCTCCAATAAATTCAGTAGAGTTGCCTCTAACTCAGTTTGAATTTGGCAGTGAATTATACACTAACTGAATATTTACAAAATTCTGAAGTCTTCACTTAGTCAAACCTTTCATTAATTTCAGTGGGAACAGGAATATTATGTGAGTGGGAGGTTGCTTGAATAAGCGTTATTTTCATATCTAAATCCATTAACACTAGTATGAGCTATGAATGAATAAAACAGGCCAGCATCTATTCAGAATTACATCAGTGTAACTAAGAACAGAACTTGGCTCAGTATGCTTGGCTGAGGCTGCAGTTGCTAAGACTAGTCTATGAATTGAAAAAGCTGCTGCAACCATCATGTGCCAACTGAACCAGTACTGGAGCTGTTGCACCTTCTTTGCTCCAAGGACTCATGGACAAAGCTCCCTCCACAAACTTCTGTCCCTCTGAGTGAGAACCATCAGGACCGATCTCCCTGTTATGCCAACTGTACCTTGTTCTTAAGAGCAGGATATCCAGCAAGTCACTCTAAGAAAGCAACACAACACTGAAAGGGGTACATATTAAAGACAGAGCCCCTGTATACAGACACAGACATTAATTTGGAGATAGGATATTTTTAGCAGTCTGAATAAAAGTTGTTAGGACAGCTTTAGAAGAAGACATAGTAAGTAATTCATTAGTGACAAATCTCGAATTAATCTCAGATGTTTTGCTTAAAAATTATGCTTTAATTCAAACAAATTCCTGTGGAAATCCTGTAGAATTTCTGTAAGTATAGCAATCGTTTCTTGCTTTTTACTTTACCAGTACAGTTTTCTACAGATTTTTGCATCATACCTACTAGAATTTGAGTCCATTCTTTTGTCCTTAATTTTATAAATGGAAAGTTTTGATAATTTCTTGCACTGCATTTTTGTTAGATGTTCACTAGTCAAATGGGGCTGATCCAGATTTTTTAAAATTCGTTATTTTGATTAATAGTTTCTGTTAATGTTTAAGTCAGTACTCTTGCAACATTAGGAGCAAGGGAACTTTTCTATTTTTATACTTTTTATTTATTATTATTTTTAAACTAAAAAATCATATCCAAAATGACTTGGTATGATACACACCTGTTGTTTCCAGTATTCTTTTTTTCTAATGTAGGACATGCAGTTGAATATAGCTAGTATATGACCTTGTTTAAATTCAGTTTTGATACACAGAAGAAGCTTATCAAGTACATCAACCTGTCACTTTTCTGTTCTCTATTTTTTCTTTGATTGTTCTTCCAAGATAATACGATGTATGGGTGGAGCACTGTAGAAGATTTATTCAAGCAACAATTTGACAAGTTGAATGTTCAAAATTAAACCAAGGGTTTATTTCTAGATTCTATATAGCAGTCATTTTGCTGGACTTTGTATTTTCTTCCAATGATCAGGATTTCCTTCATAAGCCATTATTCATAATGGTTATTTCTCAGTTTCATTAAAAAACATTTATTTACCTCGGGCCTTAATTGAAAGTTATATCTGTATCAGAAGAAAATCTGGAATGATATTTGAATATACCCTCAGACCGCAATAAGGTAGAAATAATGATAGTTTTCTCTCATACTGGTGGTTCATATCTTTCTATGCACCGGTACAAGCTTATTACATACTTCACTTAACTGACTGTTTTGTTAGTCCCTGTAATTAGTAGCTTGACCATATAATACCAATAGTTTTTCTTGCACTCCAGCTCATCAAATAACCACTATTTTTCACAGATATCCTCAATGACAATATCACAATCTGATGCTGCAAACACAGCATACTACTTAAAAATGACATTTTTACAGCATATTTACAGAAAACTGCACTTCTAAAATGCGCGATATCAAAACACTTACTATACATTTAGAAAATTATATTTTTCATATGATACAGGACCAGCAGAAGTTTGCAACCAAAACTGTATGTTTCAACTGTATAGAGTGTGGGATTTTTAAAAAATGTCATATAGATACGAAAATAGAAAAATTTGAAGTACATAATTAATTAAATACGCTTTTCATTGGAAGCAAAATTTTTTGATGGTCTTCTTTGCTATAGAGATGAATTTCAAGTACCAAATAAGCCTCTGAGAAGTCTTTGTCTCCTACTTTTTACCCTTACTGTAGAAAGTTCCATTGTGTCAGAAGAATCCAGATGTCATTCCAGAGCTTTAAGCAGTCTCCCAGATACTTGGGAACCCAACTGTAAAGATAAGTAAAGAGTCCTTGAACCTGAATAAAAATTCTATAGGAAACCAGTGGAAGATCTCCTATGTTTGTTCTGTTGCTAAGAATATGTGACAACTTTCTGAGGTAGCTGGAATTTCCTAATCATCAGTGGTTTCACATCCAACTGTACTTTATGGCTGTAGTGTACTCACAGGAAGTAATTTTTTTCTGGAAAAATTGGATGGATTGTCATGCACAAAAAGACACGATTGAAAGCATTTTTACTCGATGTTTCTCAGGTATGATTGATTTTGACCATCTCATTTCTTCCTACCCAAGTTTTGGTAGCCAAAATACAGTGAAGGATAGTTATAGCTGAGCTTTGCATGCCTGTTGTGACATTTCTATACTACTCTAGTGGTTTATAGAAATTATGTATAGAGCTAGGGGAAAACAAAATTGATCGTTGTGGAATTTTATAATTTAAGTGTCAACTGACAGAGGCGTAGTTTTGCAGGCAAGAAACTTATGATCAGTAGTTGTAAAAAAAATATTGAAGAATGAGAGTGGGCTTAGTGCAACAAGAGTGCAATGTCCATTAGTAAAACAGAATTTAACAAAGTCAACTTATTTTGAAAATGAACTGTTTCAGACTGGAAGTGAATCCTGGCCTTTGGCTTCTTCTCGGACAGATATATTGAGGAGTAAAAGGTTTGGTTCAGAAGGAGATCTTCTAAATGTGTCACATGTAGTCTGGCTGCCAGAGGGGGAAGTATACGCAGGATGGTTAGTTGGTTGGTTTAGAGTTGATTTGATTATTGTATATTTAACAAAGAAAACCGGTTTATTTTATTTAAATTTTATTCCAGTTTCAAAGACATAGTTTGTTGGATAAAGGAAACAAGATTTATTAGAAGTAGTAGCATTTGTAGTCTTTTTTAAATTATTTTTTTGAGAAAAAAAATGTAAACCATACTTTACTCATTTTTTGTGTTATCCTTCCAATCAAAAAGAAAAACTGAGTATAGCAGTCCAAAAATTTCTACAGTCACATCAGACACCATGAAGAAAATCAACTCTGTCCCATCTGAAACCAGAACAACAACATGTAAGCATTACTTGATCTTACTAATATCATACCAAAGTTTTAAAATACAGTATTTTTTTTTTCTCCTAAAGATGAAGCTTTTGAAAATTATCTTGACACATACAAACTTGCACAATCATAACACCTGCATATTCTAGCAATCTTTAAGGAATATAGAAACTATTACACTGTATCATGAAATAGTCAAAGCCAGTGTTTTTTCTCCAACAGTTTTAAGCATCTTACATTTTACATACAAATTAATCTAAATCTCAACCATTTATAGACTGCTTCGTGATCAAAAGAATGAGTTTTAAGATATTTTCCAAAACTTTTTAACTTATCAGCTTAAAAAAAATCGTTACTACTTCAGATTTTAAGGTCTTTGAGTCTGATCAGCTTTTTGTTGTAGAAACAGTTTCCAAAATCTGAGTGATACATGCCAGTAGAATAGAGAAAAAGTAATTGGTTTAATTATTGTTCTGATTAGTTTTTTTCCACCTCTTCATTCTTTGACTAGTTCCTTTGCCTTCAGAGGGAAAGGCGAAAATAAAATTCTCAGCGCCAACCTTTTGTATCACTAACTCTTCCCTTTTGTATGGAAACAATGGTAGCTTTGTCAGTCTGTTGATACAATGGTTCTCCCAGATCACTAATTTCCATCTTCTTCCTTTGAAAATCTATTTGTAAAAGACTTGTTTTGGACTAACTCATTTTGTCACTGTATCTATGCGGATTTCAAAGTCTTCTGCAGCTTGCTCTAAAACAAACACTGAATTCTTTTTACTCTCTTTTCTTACTGACCAACATTTTCAAAATCTGTAGCAGTACTGTCACTGCTCAAGGGACAGGTTCCTATTAACAATTGCAAATTCCTCTGCAGTGCAGTTTTACAGGAAGCATAATACAGCATTCCATCTCCTCAATATTTCCTCTGTTTGGAATAATCATGGTAGTGGTAGGGTGCTGGACATAGTTATTGCAAAATACGTTGTAGAAAACAACGTGTAGTATTACAGTACATCGGATAGGGTTTCTGGAGATCAGACAGTTCCTGTAGGGTCCTCTTTCTTCAATAAAATTATGTGGTTCTTTAATCTGTGTTTTCTATTTTTTTTTTCCTATTCTCCTGTGTGCACCTGTATCTATTGGTGTTTATCTTTCTGTTTACTCTCTACCCTCTTGTTCTTGTAAGACAGTCATTTTACCATAAAAACATAAGAACTATGCATAATACGGAGTAATACAATTTTCTGTCCCACTTTAAAGCAATTTTCTATTTAATTTTATGTGACTAAGATGGCAGTGTTTACAAATCACAAACTTTTGGAAAGGTTAAGGGAGTATGAATATTATATTCATTTTATTTTGTTGTGATAACAACACAGAGATATTTGTGCATTTCTGTTTCCATGTAGATCTCTAATTTTAGATTATAATCACTCATTTGTGAATATGGGGTTTTAGCCGGCAACACTTTCCTTTCTTAGTTTTACAGTACTGAAAATTGAGTGCTTTTAGTCTGTGTCCCTGCTGTTCTTTCATGAGCATTACCTAAATGTTTCTGACTGATTCTATATTTCATCTGTTAATTGAAATATTTTGTCTGTTAATTGAAATAAGTATTGTGTTTCCATATCCCTTCATCATTGGGCTTAATACCTCTTCGGATAGTTGTTCCTTGTCCAGCCATCAAGAAAGTTAATGTGTTCTGATGCGTGAGCCACTTCACTGACACTCAGTTGCAAACCAAAATGGGTCTGAGGGCCTGGGATCTTGTTCCTTGTGACTGACATTCACAGCAAAGAGAGATACTCACATTTTTGCTGTGTCCTATTAGCAGCAGCTGTCTAGAAGCAGTTTGTTTCGTTTGAGGGTCTTGCAATAATTATATGTGTTTGGAGACTTTTTGATTTGTACATTTATAAATAGTGAAGTAGCCTTCCTTCAGAAATATCTCTTCTATTTCATGTTCAATGAATATTTAATGTATGCAGAGACTATGCTTCTTAAAACTGGCCACATTTCTCTTGGGAAAGTTCAGAGGGAGTGAAGTGTTATGACTAGATAACAGTTAGAATTAAAAACCATTAGAATAATATGTGTATGTTACATTGTAGTGAAAGTCTAACCTAGCTAGCTGCTTTTTGCCAAGTGCCTCCACTGTGTTAGATACATTTGCGTGAGAGGTATTATGCAAAATGTTATGTTGCAGCCATCTTATAATAGCTGCATGTAGTGCAGGACAGGGTGCTAAACTTGCCCATGCAGCAAAATAAACTTCTTACACAAAGTTAGCTCTCTGCTATCACAGCTTGACTCTTGCCAGTACCCAAAATAATTCATTTAAAGCTAGCTCTGGCATCTTTACGCCACACTGTGTCCTAGTGGGCTTTTAAAACATTTTCCTATTCTCAGGATTTAAGGGTAAAATACCAGCAGAGAATATTTGCAGTGTGTCGGGTAAAACTTGCCATCCTGGAAACCAGAGATTTAAAGGGGTTTTAGATCCTTGGTCTGTCTTTCACTTATACATCCACAAGCTAGTTATGCTGGAGATACTGAGATAGTCAGAACTCAATGAGCTATTTAATACTAAAAATATTTAGCATTACCTTCTTTTATGCCGGAATGATACATGATGACATTAACAAAGGATGGTACACATCCCAAGAATTAGACTTTACATCAGAAATTATTATTTTCAAATATATCTTATGAGAGCTTTTCTTTGCACATTATCCACAAATATGGGCTGCTCAGAATTTTATATCTCTATATCTAGGAGATATATCCTGGACTCAGCAGTAGTTATATCTTATTGTAGTGAATATTTAAAGAATAGTAAGGAAATTAGGCATTTTTATTAGTTAACTTACATCTTTTATAAAAATATTTATACATCATACGTAACTTACAGATAAAATTTACAGATAAAATAAAAGGCACATTCAAAAGAATGCCATTTTCTCTATTAGATCAATCAGTACAGGAAAACATCAGAATTGTAGCGAAATAAGCATCCTGACACATAATTTAATTCAGAAAAACACATAACCAAGTTTAATCTTAAGTATTTGTGTTAATACATTGTCAGATCAAGACATGCTAAATCTGCCTGCCTCATACAAGGGGTTGAACTGAGGACACTTTTCCTCTCCTGGGACCAGCCTATGAACTGGAAAGAAAAATTAACTGCACAAATTAAAGAGGTGTTAATAGCTTCATAAGAGAGTTTTTTTAATGAAAGGAGAGCATGGATATTCACTTCTGCTTTCGGAGACTGTTTTTGTTATCTGACGTAACTATCTCGTTTGCCTTGTGGTGGCCTGTAAATGGATCATGCCAAAAATAGGGGTAAGCAATCTGTAGGCTCTTTTATTCTCTTTAAATATCTGCTTTAACATTAAAAAAAAAAAAAAAAAAAAAAAAAAAAAAAAAGAGCAAATCTGTCTTTTTAGCATGTGTATTTTCAAAAGCCTGCATCTATTCTCATCTGCTTCAAAAACTAGGCCAACACTGGGCAGTGACACTTAGAACATCCCTGGCCTTACTGTTTGAACAGTGTTTGAGCATATTTTCACCTATCTGAAAATCAGTGTATTTTAGGATATGAATTTTATAGGTGATTATGCTGAAAGCTATTTTAGTTTCATCATAAAAATAGGAGTTAACCCTCTGTAGATGTTTTAACCTATGCAAGGTCTTTTCTAAATGTTTATGTTTCGTATTCATATAATTTTTTTGCATCCAAGACTCAAGTTTCAGTCATAATCGGTATGGAAGTGCAAAAACAGTGCTACGCTTTCCCTTAATTCTACCTGCTTTAAAAGAGAAGTTACTAAGAAATATACAGGGTTTGAGCCTTCTTAGAATGAAGAATTCATTTTAGTACAAGTAGAAAAATAGCTGGGTCATCAAAATGGATGCAACTAAAATGATGATTTTCTATATAGACATTAGCTACTAACAGGAAAAAAATAATCAATTAATATTTTAAAATTCATTTTTTACCCTCTTTGATTTTGAAATATAAAAAAGCATCAATAGCAAAACTGGGATTTAACCAGAAAAATAAACTAATTTACTGATTAATAAAAAATCTGCATTCTGCCTTGCCAGGGAAACAACATTACAAATAATATATATATAAAAGAACTTAGATTGCTTCCACAATGCAAAAAGTCTGTTTAATTGAGAGATCAGCACGCATTTAAAGTGGAAACTCTTTGGATGCAATAGATCCTTACTTTTTAAATACTGTCTGACATTAATCCATATTGAAAAATCACCTTGTTGTCAACCTGTAGTGCCCGGTCCCCCAGAGGCTCCCAGGAGGAAGGTTGGAAGGACTCATCTGTAGGTTGGTCTTCTGCCTCCTGCTTCGCTAGTGTGTTTTATTTTGCATTTTTATATTCCTTTCAGCTCCCATCTTTCTCCTTTCCTCAAACCCATTCTTGCTCTTGGATTGCCTCAAAATAACTGGGGAACGAGTGGCTCTGCAGGGGAAGGAGAACATGGATGTAAATGTCAGGAGGTCATCACCTCTCAGCAGCTTTTTTCACTGCTGCCTCCTCATTCCATCAGCATTCAGATATTCTGTACTTTCTCCACAGCAAACATGGGGTTATCTGGTCTTAGGTGCTACCATCAACATAGCCTTTTCCCAGTCTGAGTGCTATGAGCCAAACTACCATTTTAAGGTTTCAAGCTTAGTGCAACTGACCAGCAACAGCACTCTTAGAGAGATTTTTTGGTTACTAGCCATTTTAGCTAAACATCATAAAAACAAAACAGAATATTTTCCCACCTGCTATCCACCCTTGCTCACAGGTATATTTAACTGAGACATTTTATACAATGGTCCAGTGATTGACACAGCATCTAAAGCTGGTGTAAGTCACTGTGTAACTTCAGCCATTGGTCCAGGGGAGAATATAAGGAAAGAAATGAGGTTTCCGTAGCACTTAAAAAAACAATACACTGGTATGAAAAAGAACCTCAGCTGTACATATTTTAAAATAAATTTTTGAGGTACTGCATAAAACATCAGATGTTAAATGCCAAGAAGTATTTACAAGAGTCGACATTCTTTCTGTATGGGTGGGGATTGCTTTTCATCTAACAATAAAGAGGAAAGAAATGAAGTATGTTTTGTGTCTTTTTTTCCATTTTGATTTAAAAAAAAAAAAAAGAACAAACACATAACATATTACAACCTTAACCTCTAAAAAAGTTGCATAATTAAATATTTCCTGCTACTGAATGTTGTTTCTGAATGTGTGAGAATTTTTAGGGCTGCTTTTAAAACCATTTTTCCAGTTCAGAAAAAAAAAAAAAAATGCAGTTCTTGAATTAAATAATATTCTGTAGAAAGTTTGAAATTTCATAATGGTTATGAGGGTTTTAGGACATAAGACCAATATAGTGTTTGTGCATGCTTTGTCTATCTTTTCTTTTTCTTCAGATTGCAGACATAATGAAATGGGAAAGAATTTAGAAAGTGAATTAAAAGTGAACAAATCATGGGAGAAGTTCAGATTCGTGAGTCTCTCAGCAGTTCCATTCAACAATTTCAAGTCATAAAATGCAAAATTAGAAACTCTGTCTTGTGACTTACATACTGTTAGGAATGTCTGGCACTGCAATTATGTCTGCTGGAGACAAATGAGACCAGGAAAACTCTGACCAGTCTTACTCTGATCACAACTAAGAAATTAGTTATGGCTACAGGATGGATCTGGCTTCCTTTCATGCCAACAGAAATTGGCCACTGATATTCAAGGGAATGGACTGGGGCCCATGAACGCTGTTTTGACTATTTTGCATTCAGCAATTTTTTAGGGAAGAAGTTAAATTAGGCATAGCTTGATACAGCTCTAATGAATATATTGCAAATGGTTAAAATGATAAAACTCTGAGGCCATAGACACTGTCTTAGAAGTGGCTCCAAAGAGCCTTGGGAAAGGTGCTAATGCAAGTCAATGTTCTCAAAGTCAATTTTTTAGTATTTAGTTTCCAGTGGAAGTATGACAGCAATTACATCTTTTTCTACAAAGTAGTTGTTAACATTTTGAATAAAACAACTTATTTATTATATTTTAACTCTTTATGTCTTACTTTTCCTAAGCTTTTTCTCTGAAGCACTCATGAAATGAGAAATCCTTTGAGAAGCTCTTTGAAACCTAGGACAGCTACCATCTCACAAGAACAGTGAGCTGTGAGTACCACTCAGTTTATTTTAAACAGCTGAAGATAAGAGTTAAATTTTGAAAAGTACTATAAATTCCCTGCATGACCTCAGATCTTCACGCTTTCCTGTATCGTGCCTACCTGCTTGGGTACACAATGATTTCACAGAATCACAGAATCACAGCCCTACATTCAGTAGCCCTACATTTTGCAGTGCAGTATTCATAACTCACTGGTGCTCACTGATGTCCACATATGTTTGCTACCTGTATAATTTTATTGCCACCACTAATGTTTGGCAAACAATACCTCATCTTAAGTATCGAGTAAATTGCAAATGCAAGAACTTGCTCCAGCTGCTGTAGAAGTTAGCTCAGACATCGATACGTCTGAGCTCACACACAGACACTGCTGGACCAGGACAGAGGAACAAACTAAAAGTTTATCAGGCTTCTGAAAACCAAATCATAAAAATTGCCACTGCATATGGTAGAGGGAAAAGTAAGTGAAATTTAGGGCTGAAATTATCTGAGTTTTGTAGATTTAAAATATATATAAGGTAAACAAAAACAAAATCAAAATAAAATAAAATAGAGGCATTTTGGTTTCTCTTGCTTTGCTTACTTGCCAAAAGCACCCTGTAAATTCCAAATCAGCGTGTATCAGTACTTGCTACAGCAGTGTAAGGTACTCGAACGTGCTGCTTAGCAAGTAGACAGCTTGTTTTTTACCTATCAAAGTTTTGACTGGTGTTAAGATGAAGCTCTACAATAATTAAAAGTCATATTGGCATAGACAATAAAAACAAGTCTCAGAATAGAAAAGGAGAGTCATTGCCTCCTCTTCAAATTCACCTAGCCTTTGTTGTGGCTGCTGCATGGGCATCCAGGAGAAATAAAAGTGTCTTGGTTGCAGCAAACCAAGCAAGAAGCAGGTGGAATATCTTTCTCCCAGCTGTTTTCCTAAACCCTCAGGCACTAGGCAGGAGCTAATTAAAGCTTCGCCCAAACTCCAAATTAGATATTAGGTAAATTATACTCTATAGAAAGATTATACATATATTTATATCCCATGCTTTCTAACTTGCTTTGTAAACTGAAGTACAAGTGTTGTTTTACTGCAATTATCTCAGAAAGTTTTGCACACCACGGACAGGTTGAGGAGAAGGCTGATGGGAAAATCCACTGAAGAGCCTTTCAGTCAGACCCGTCTGCAGCCATTCATGTCTGTCAGGGTCTCCATTATAAAGAAAATGCACCACTGTAAGTTCCTGTTCTTGTGAAGGGAAAGGATGGAAAACATCTTACAGGTATTGCTGATGTAAACAAATATTAGCAGTTTGTAAGGACTTGTGAATAAGATTCTAATTCAGTGCCCCAAATGAGTGCTAACAAGCAGCTATGAATTGCAGTACATAAATTGCATAAATAAATAAAATCAGGTGGTCAAGAATATGAAAAGTATACAATATCTGAGGAAATTTGTGTGCTGGGTTTCTATGATATTTTAGTGACTTCACCTTCTCCACATTAAATCCGGTTGTAACAAAATTTAACAAGATCAGTTAGATTTGAACATTTTCAACACTGGCAGAGCTTTCTTCACATTTCAGCTTCCTTTCAAACAGGTGTTTGGAGAGAGGCTTCCTGCAAACCAGTCACTTGCTCCCAGGACTGAAGCTTTCCTAGCTTGTACCCAGTGAAAGCATCACAGTGCCTCTTTTCTATTATGTAACTTTCTTTTCAGTGCAAATGTGATGCATTGAATAGCTCTGCTTTCCTGTACAACAGAACTGGTAGAATTTCATCTCATCATTTGTGAAGGAAAGAATAAATTAATTTTGTCAGGTTCACATTTAACGGAACAGAACCTCTTTTTGAAGTGCATCCCATTTTGATTTATGGAGCTGATGTGAATAATCTTGTATGGACATACTTGAGTTAAATCTGTTTTGGATTTTTGCTTTTGTTGTTGTTGTTGTTGTTTCTCTTTCATTTTATGGTTAGAGTTAGAAACTGTGATCCTTGGCGTCGGGGACTTGTTTCTAAAATGACCCACTGAGATGACCTGTGGTTGCGTTACATGATTTACCACACAGAAAATAAAAATAAAAGCACTGGGAAGAGCCTGTAGTCAGTTTTCTCATGGGCAAAACATGAGTTAATTCAGAAAGGGTGATATAACTCAGGAGAAATCCTGCTGTCTGCGGAACAGGTCCGCTCCTGCACCGCTGTCTGCCTGTCCTACAGCGGAAAAGCAAGCTGGTTTGAGCATCCAGATTCTCTCTTCCATGAGAAAACAACTCACCACCAAACTTTCTCGCTCTTGTCGGGAAAAGGGTAGCAAGCAGTTCCCAAGTGCCAATCTCACCGAGGCGAGCGCTTCCCACCCCAAAGCAGCCCCGCCGCTCCACCCTCTCAGCATACAATAACATTAAGGCACGAGGGGACTTCCTGTGCGGTTACCTTTCTCCGCAGCTCCAGCGGACAACACTCAGCTCTGCGCCGCCGCACCCAGCCCCGGCTGCCGGACAGCACCCGCCGGCAGCAGCAGAAGTTGCTGGGCGCGGCGCGGCGCGGCGGGGAGCCCCCCGCGTGCCCGGGGCCGGGCCGGGGCTG
>JACDJE010002429.1:459613-470367 GCA_016647715.1 Pavo muticus
GGCCGGGCGGCGATTGGCGGCGGCGCTGACAGCGGGCGGGGCCGTGCCGGCGGCGCCGCCCGCCCCCCGCTATAAGCCGCTCGGCCGCGTCCTCCTTGGGTCTTTCTCCCGCTCTGCGCTGAGTCCCTGTCGCTGCGCGGTGGAAATCCGCACCGGGGAGCTGCTGAGGGGCGCGGGTGTCATGTGAAAGCGCACATGCTCCGCCAGCCCTGCAGCCCTCCTCGCTTTTCTTCCTCCTCTTTTTCCTGTCTGTGTGTGTTTGTGTGTTTTCCTTTATTTTTAACGTAACTCAGTTCCTTCCCCCTCCCCTGCCTGTCGCCAGCCAGCCGCGGCCCAGCCGACCCCCGCAGAGCTCCGCGGAGGGCGGGCGGGCGAGGAGCGCGCCCGGTGGCGGGCAGCCCGCGGAGCCGCGCCCCGCGGAGCCGCCTGGGAGGGATGGTTTTCCCGATAGAGCAGAGCCGCGGCGGCTGCCGCCTCCGCGGGTGCTGAGACGGGATTTTCGTGTTGTGGTTCCCGGGCTCCCAGCTTCATGACTGCGCGGAGCGGGGAGTCGCCAACACCATGCGAGGTAAGCGGGCCGGCGGAGGGGGAGCGGGTCTGTGCAGGGGAAGGGGCCGGGGAGGAGGCTTTGTGAGAGGCGGAGGCCCGGGGCAGAAAGTTGGTGGGTCGTGCACCCCCATCAGCGTGGCTGCGGGGGGCGCGCTGCTCGCAGCCGCGGAGTCAGCCCCAAGTGCTCTCCGTGACCACCGCGCGAGGAGAAGCGCGGCGCCGCCCTGGGCCGTGGAGGGCAGGGAGGAAGGGAAGTGATGGGAGATGTCTGTGCCTCGAAGCTCCCACCCCCGCCCAAACCGTCCCCGTGATGCCGGCGGGCGCGTTCTCCCGCTGCAGAGTCCGCACCTCTGAGCCCGCCTGCCCCGTCGTCCCGGTTCGCTGCTCGCAAGGGGAACTGTTCCCCCTCCCTTTCCAAAAAGTTGTTCTCCGGACTTTTCGTGGCTTTGCGCGGCTCCCCAGGCGGTGCCTCCTCGGGGACTGCTGATGGGGCGGGGAGGAAGCGCCTCCCGAGACCTCCTCACCGTGCCCGCAGCTCTCCTCCGTAGTTCCCCGAGCGAGAGCCTCCCCCCCAGCCCCGTTCCGTCCCTCCCCGGCGGGCAGCCAGAACCTCGTCCTCTGCACGGGGCAGCGCGAAGCATCCTCACAGCTGGGGTCATCCAGGCACGGGGAGCTCGTGCGGAAGGGCCGCTGGGATCGGGGGGGGCTGCGTGCTGGGTTTCCCACTCCAGCTCTTTCGTAGGGGAGTTGTTCCCATGTGTCTCGGGGACAGGCTCTTCGCGGCCCTTTTTCATGAATCAAACGAGCAGAGGTGGGATGAACAGCCCCGCGTACCAGCGGGCGTTGCGCACCTCCTCCACCCCCGTCCTTCTGTCCAGTCGCTCGCCTCGCCCCACAGGCGATAACGGGGCGCGAAGTGGGCTTCCTCGGCGTATGGGGCCGGACGAGGACAGCTCACGAGGAGCGGAACGCACTCGCGAGTGACAGCCCCGTGGCGTGCACGTTTCTCGGATCTCCGGTCTGTGTAATGAATGGGGGCGAAGACGCTAGGAACAACTCCTAGCTAGGATTTCCTCGTACGGGTTATCCGCTCCTTCAGCTGCGTGCGCTGGCAGAGCCAACAACCACGCGTGTCTGATTTTCCTTTATAGAAACTGTAACTTCGACGTTAGCTCAGGGAAACAAAAACGCTCTTTCCCCCTCTTTTCTGAGAAAACAGGGTGTGCATTAGGAGTATCTAGCAAGAACTTGCTAAACAGTATTTCTTTCTTAAGAGCACCGGGAAACTAAGAGGGGAAAACTCTCAAATCGGTATACTGGGCCCCCCACTGCAGCTTTTTTTCTTTTTAAATGAAGCGCCTCCAGTGCAAGCAGACCCAGTCCGTGTGTCGAGGGTTACTTTCGAAACGTGCTCATCAGTTCTCCTCGGGAGCAGCCCCGCATCCCGTCCTGCCTCGGCCTCCTCCCCACCGTGCTGCGAGGGGTGGCCTCGCTCCTCTGACGCTTTCTTTTGTAAGAAGCAGGGAGCGGGACAGCGGCACACCTGGAGGCACCTCCCCGCAGGGCTGTGCTGCGCTGTCCGCTGCAGTCCGTGCAGAAGGGCGATGCTGTAGCTCGAAGGGTGCACGTTTGCATATGCGTTTTGCTTACTCTTGGGAATTCACGGGTGTGGAGAGAAAAAGGTGTTGGGGTGGTGGGCAGAGAGCAAGCAGTCAACTTTTAGCCTTGTGCAGAAGTCGCTGTTGTAAAACACCTCTTTGGTCATGTCTTGCACTGACTACTTCAGCACTTCTTGCATCAAGATGAGAGCAGTGTTTTACACCCATCAAATGAACGTGAACACTGCACGCTAATAGAATATCTGTCCATCGCATTTGTGGCTTGCCTAATAAATGAAATAAATATCACAATTAATAGATTCTGAGCTTCTGTGAATTAATGCTTTTTAGACAGCTATAAACATCCATGCTAAGGGTTTAATGAGTTTAGCTTTTAGACTCGCTGTTGGGTTTGGAGGAGGAAGCCCTCTTGTGTGTGTGAGCTTTTCTCCCAGGCTTTCCTGGCCAGGCTGATGCTCCCAGCCCGAGAAGCTGGGGGTGTGCAGACATTGCCATGGTTGCTTACCTGCTCCACATTAGAGATAGAGGTCGAAGAGCTGCCCAGAAGGATCCACCCTGTGCTACCCGCTGTCTGCTGCACCCCGTGCACTGGGCAGGGGCTGCTGCCATCCCATACCCTGACAGCACTGCTAACACCGACACTGCATTCATGGTCATGCCTTGTTCAGAACAATTATTCTCTCTGCTAACTCCAGCTTAAATTCTTCTGAGGAAGCACAGCCATGCTGATTTACAGCTAAATAATGGTCTAGTGCACGAGGCTGAGCGCTCGATCTGTTGGTGCTGTTGTGGTCAGAGCAGGTCCATATCTCTGCCTCTGAACAGGGAATGGAGATGTAGGAAGTTGGTGGCTTTCCCTCTATAAAATGTAGGATGTAGATAAAAAAGAGCAACATTCACAATGGCCTTCCCATCCTTCCCACACTCCTCAAAATCTTATGAGGGGGTAAAGACTGCAGAAAATTCATGAAAAACATCTTTTTAGTAAAAGACAGCTATTCAACACTCTGAAATAAAATTGCTGCCTAACTAAAAAAATAAGGCTTACGGATTGTATCTTTTAGTCTAATTTTTGTTAAACTCATTTGCAAAGTTAAAGCTGTTAAGTTAGTGAATGATTTACATAATGCAGCTGAGATGCAAACATATAGTTAACAAGTAGCTAGAAATTATCTCAAATTGCCTAATCTGGGCACTTGTTACTTGTATGTGCATAAAAACAGTATATGATAACAATTATTTCATCTGTGAAGGTGACATAAAGCAGTTGCACGGAGTAGCCCTTTTATTGAAGAAGTATTCAAGCTTTCATTTCAGAATCTTGCAAAAGCGTTTTATATTTTAAAGTGGTACTCAAGACCCTGAAATCAAGGTATTTTGAGAAGTTTTTCTGTGTAGCTTGCTCATGTTGGTGTTAGGACTGAGCAATGATACAGATTACATAATGTTATAGAGTTATTCTGTTTTTCTAACATCCTTGGGGTATTAAAGCAGCTAGGAAAGCATGAATCAAACAAAACCTATTTGTGGTACTGCTGGGAGAGGTTATTAAGTAACTTGTACTGATAGTCTGGATAACTGAGAAATATGCAAGTTCTCCTTAATTTAATAGAGGAGTGCAGGAAAACTTGATATAATCATTAAGGCAAATGAAATCTATTTCGGAAGTTGTTCCAGGAATAAGAAATCCAACTGAATTTGGAACACTTAGCACTATTATCCTAAAAAATACCAATGAAGAAGTGAAAAAGATGCACTGACTATTTAAAACAAATGTGGTAAAATCGAAGCAATGCTGATTTTTGACGAACTTACTACCCTACCCCATGACACCAAAACCTATTTGTCATCACAGCATGGTGCACCCGACTGGTACTTACCTGAATAACGTTATTTGACTTCATTGAGACTCCTTGAAATGTGATGGAAATGAAGTTTCTGGTGTTCGGCCTTTGCAGGTCAATTTTTACTAAGTGTCAGTAAATGCTTAGAAAATAACGAGTCAGTTATAAGCTGCTACTGCGTTACGTGGTAGGAAATACAAATGTGTACTTTTCATATAGAGGCACAGATCTCTGTTTAGAATAAACAAGTCTGAAGCGTGAGAGTCTATTTATACTTCTGTAATGCTTGATGTTGAATAACACTACATTTATGTTCCAAAAGGGTGTCGTACATTTATATTTCTTTGTTTATACCTCACTGTTGTATCATGCTAGTGTTTTTGTGGGGGGAAGGAGAGCATATTGAAGCTTCTTTATTTACAACTGTCTATCTGTTTCATTATCTTAGGATTTTTTACTTTAAAAAAAATTAGAAAAAAAATATTTTCTAATGCAAAAATGAGCTTTGATTAGTAGAAATCCGGTGACCTGAAGTATGGTGATACATTTTAAAACTATAAAGATATGGTATGCATTAGCTGGAAATAACTTCTCTTTTGTGATACAGAAAACGTCTGACATGCACTATTGGCCTTTTACAAATAAATGCAGCAATCAACAATAACTTGGTGTAATTTACCCCTTTAACAGTGCAGTCATGGTTACATTAAGAGATTACTTAATTTGTCTTTTGTGATTTAAGAGACAGCAATACAGGGAAAAATATATCAGAAACAAAAAATAGGTATGTTTTGAGTGAATCGGATGTCAGAATTTTGTGATTAAAATGCAATATCTAGTGGAATGCCTGTAGGGTGTTATCATGGATACTGCAATACGTGTATTAAGAAATGTGTGGATGAAGTATAACTTCAACAGCACTGTGTGTTATTAAGCAATTTGAGGAACTAGGATCCATGGTGGTATGGACACTGGTCGCCTGACACAGGAAAACAAAATCAAAGGAGTGAGTGATTCCCAAGCTATCCAGGAAATTGTTTTCCTTCCTCTCAAATAATGTGACAAATTCACAAACAAGGTCTGTGTTATGAAATTGAAGAATGCGTGCTTTGTAGCTGAAGACAAAAGAAGCACACAGGAGTAAATATTGATTGAACTAATCATCAGATGAATAGGAATGAGCTTTACCAGTGCACCATTATAATGGGTTATGTTAACTAGCCCTTTCGTAGCCCATATGCTGCCCTTTCAACCCATGACCCTATCTGTTGGGCACTTAATGAGGGAAGCCACAGGTGTTATAACGGCATTTACAGTAAATCAGGCTAAATGGTATAGTTGTATAAATAACTGTATGTAGATTAAAAAATAAAAATAAAAATCTGTTAAAATACTCAAGCACTATACAGAATCAGGAGATAGCAATACTGCATCAGTATTATGCATTGTTTTACACTTTGAGTCCTAAATCTCTTGATGTTGAGCTTAGTGATAAACCTGTTAAATTAACTTCAACCAGAGTATAGATTTTATAGAACCTGATACATTTGAATTTAAAATCAGTTTCTTTAAAGAGTAATTTTAACAGCTTTGAGCATTTAGCACAGTTGGGGCTTTCCATAATGACTTTCATAGACAAACTATAGATGTCAAAATGTTGTTCCTTGTGTTTCATGTTTATAAAGTTCAGTGCTGTTTTTCCTTCAGATTCTGCTTGCAGTCTGGGCAAAGTCTGTAGTGCAGCTTTGAGAATAAGCCATCACTCAGTGTCACTGAGGGTGGCAGACATAAGGTGCATTTTTGGATTGTGCCATTTTCCTGTTTCCTTCTAATATTCTTTTCATAAGTATATTCAAAACTGTGTTTATACTCGGGATTGAGAATAAACACAGCTACGATCGTGGCCTGATTATCATTTAACTGAGGAATGCTCACTCATTGGAGTGGTCTTGTGGATGGGAAGTACAGCCCTCTGTATTTCTGCTGCCTCTGTGTATGCCGGAGCTATAATTTTTAAAGAAATTCTCATGCTTAACTTTGCCAGACACATTTTGCTTGAAATTTATGCAAACAGAATGACAGCTGTTTCTGCCTCTGATACAAGCATATAAGCTAATTCAGTTTGACATAAATGTGGTTATTATGATGTTAATGGTGAATTATTTTGATGAATTGGCAATTACAATGCATCTATAGAATTTTTAAGGAAGATCAACGCCTTTGCTACTGCACAAAAAATGCAGTACATTTTTAAAATCATATGTTTATCTGGAATTTAATCATATACATTTAAAACTAAAACCCACATACTCATTAAAGAGTAAACATCAAGTAATTGTGGTTGCTTGACAGACAAACTCATTTTGAAGGAGTTTTTCTGCTATCATGGGCCTTGTTTATGCAAGTAGTTCAGTTAGATTTGATGGGACCCAGTCACATAAATAGGGCAAGCTAAATTTGAGGCTGTTTGTTCTGTGTCCCTTTGAAACCCATTGTTTTTTAATTGTTAAAAAAAAAAAAAAAAAAATCATTAGAAAGGTTTAGTAATTGTTTCCCTGGAATTTCCATAAAATGAACTTCTGCTCTTAACTGCCTTGATCTTCTTGGTGCTCAGATATAGCTGTTGGCTCGGCTGGAAATCTCTATTTGCTGGAAAGAGTTGTCAGTAAATATGCTACTTGCTCTCTAAGCTAATGCTGAGGTATAAAAAACTATTTGAAAACATCGTTTTCTAACCAGTTGTCAATAAATCACTTTAATCGCTGTGTTTATTCTGAATACAGCACTGCTGCTGGCTTAAAAAAAAAAAAAAAAGGCTTAACTCTATGTAAGAGAATACATACATTCATAATATAGTTAGGCATGAATATGCTATGTGAGATAACGAACATTTTAGCATGTCTAAAAAAGGCACGATGGTATAAGATTAGTTTTTATGATTATTTCAAAGTCAGTCTTTAATGCATTTTCTCCTTATAGAAGAGGTAGTATTCCAGTTAGTTCATTCTGCTTAGTCTTACATGATCTCTTGGAGGGTTTCCTGAACAAAATAAGAAAATCTTCACACCAAAATTACTCTTCAAGATTTTTATCTCTGCTTTGTTAATCTAAGAGTGACTTTGTTTTTCAGGATAACACTTCCAAACAAGACGTACTTTCTCATTGTGTTTAATTTTTACACCCTTTAAAGCAATCCTTTAGACTGTCTTTACTTTTTAACAAATAATATGTATTATGAGTTTTTTTTCAGTGTAGATGTTCACATAGGGGAAGAAAAATTAGATCAAAAGAAGACAAAGAAGTTGTTAAATTGCAGTTCAATGTTCTGTCAAAATAATGAGCTGTCAAGAGGGTAACATACTGTGTTTTGGAGCAGGATGGTTTTGGTCTCAGATGAAATTATTGTTCTCGTAAAATAAACTTAAAGCATATAAAGTGAAGCCAAGGCTGTTTATAAATACATAACACTTAAATTACCATTGTTATTACAATAGGAGGTAAAGTACAATAGGCTTTATCCAGTTGGGTAATTAAGAGGAGGGTAGATATTTAGCGTAAGTTACACACAGAAGAATGACTGGAAACTACAGACTCAGCCCTGGAGTTAGTGGCATGTTCCTGTTAGCTACCTGAGTAAAAAGTATGGAACAGATCATTTTCTGAAAGATTTATTGACAATGAGAATCTTTCCTGGAGAAGAATCATCAATATATTAATATATGAACTTAATATATGAACTGTAGAACTGAAAGCAAAAGAGCAGTGTTTGGTGAAAATGTTTCTTAAAGAAATTTGTCTGTGTTGACTTCTCTTTCCTTCTTGACAAAAATGCTGTTTTACTAGGTAATAAACTGCTTCCTGTAAACTTTTTAATTTAAAAGCCTGCCAGAGGTGTCCTTTGGAAAACTGCTTTTTGCCACACTGCTAGCAACTCTTTCCTTTATCACTTCTATACTTCAACAATGCAGCACTGATTTTTCTTCCGAAAGCAAGATGGAAAAAATGAAAGCAAATGTTTCATTTCAGATCCCAATTGAGAAGTGAAACAGGTTCTTTATTGTTTCTTTTCATATTTGTCTGTCTGGAAGAAGAACGAAGCAGCGAAGTGGCTATTAAAATGCATTGCTTACTTCAACATGTGTTGTTTGGGGGATTTTGCTCAATATTTGTACAAAGATCTAGAGTCAGTATATAATTGGAATTAACCAAAAGAAAGGAGAGATCATGCACAGAAATTGAGTCCAGATATTCATATAGGGTGGAAACACAGAAATGAACAAATGTAGCACAGTCTAGTGGCACAGAGAAGCAATGGCAATAGACAAGTGTATTAGTAAGGCACAGCACCATTCAGTCATCTGTGACGAGAACAAGCTTTTATTTTGGAGAAGGTTCCAATGATGATCAAGCAGAGCTTATTTAAGTTTGTTTAGGTATTTATACTCAAACTGTCACTATTTTATTTTAATGTATTTGTAAAAAATTTTGCAAGAGCATGTTGTTAGCAGTCTGACAGCAAAACTCATCTTCCCCTCTTATGACACAACCCATTCACTTTACGTCAGTACATGTAGAAATGTGTTACAAGAAAGATCAGCTTAGCTGCTCTTCTAATCCTTATTAATCTTTATATTATCTTAATAATCTTTATTATATGTATCAACCATAATTGTGGGAAAATTGCACTTAAAATTAATTTTACTGTATATTGGAAAATTCAAAAGCAGCAACATTTTTGTTAATGTTCTCATTCAAATGTCTATGTATTCTAAATAACCTAAAGCTGTACCTAGAATTGTAAGATAGTATCAGCTAAAGCCACATACAGAACAAATTTCACTTATTTTATTGGGATGCACTTCACTGAGGAGTCATGACAGTTAATATATGCTTTCTAAGCAGAGCTGATTTTGGAAAATTCTATTAATCTGTCAAATGATTAAGCAGGAAGATTAAAACAATGTCAATAAATACCAAGAATTTTTCATTAACACCCATTCAAAATAATTCAAGCTGTGAATTGTTCAACAGCTTAAAGAATGTTAACATCACTCTGCACTACTATATGTTTATGAAATTAAATTCTTTATTGTTGTGGATTGAAAATGAAGTCTTTATCAGTGTGTCTGCAGCTGTTGCAATATCAAAGATGAAATTTCAAAAGTAACTAGAAGCTACTATCCATAACTTAATTCATATTTAGTAAAAAAAATCTCCTGTAAGACTTTGTGTGGAATATCTACTGAAACATTTTGAAAAGCAGCAATTATCACACAAAGATTTCTTGAGAAATTGTTCATATGTGTGTTTCAAGGAAGTACACTTTATTGTGTATATATACATCAGAAGAGTGCAATCTCTCTCCAGAGCTGAGTTGTAGTTGATCCAAGCTGTATCTTTAATTTTGAAACAGAATTCCCTATAGAATTAGCTCAAACATTTTGCTCTAAACCTAATGGTCTAATATTGTTTATTAGTTATTTACAGTCCTAACGATTTATACAATGGAACTAAACAATAATATCACCTTGAGTTCAGAGGATAAGACGGAAGAGAACTTACACCGTCTTATTTCATGACCCTAAACAGAAGTTCCTTTCTCTGTTAATTATTTGATTTGAGCTTGCCAAAATTCCAATATTTAATTCTGTGAAAAATCAAATGCTTTTTTTTTTATGAACATCCGAACCAAGATGTGTTCTAAATCAGCAATTGCTACAGTCGCTAGTGTCCTGTCCTTCACAGCACTCCCACTAAATAAGACCTTTTGTAGCATGTCATTTTCCAGCTTCAGCAGAATACAGGGGAGAAATACTATCTCAGTTGTATCGTAAAACTGAAGGAGAAAAATATATGATTTCAAGAGGGAATTTAAACAAGTGCAAGGCAAGATGAGAAAGAAAAAGAGAAAAAAAAAATGCTTCTAAATTATGCTGTTTCAAAAGAAGGAGAGTGACCTGGAAGAAAAATTTTGAAAAGTAAAGGAGAAATATATGAAAAGGAAGGTTGAGGAGGGGGTTGGTTTGACTTGTCTTGTTTTGTGGGGATCTAGGGGTGGTGAGAACAGTCCTGTACTTCAAAGTACTGGTCTCTTCAGTTTCTACTTGTTGGAGGCTGAGTTAACTACAGTGGGTATACTTTTAGAAATAAACAGAGAAGTGGAACTAATAGAAAGAAAGAGTGAAATAAGAAAAAGTGGAATATGCAATATGAATGTATTCCTTGTACCAATTACTTGGTGTTGCATTTATATTTGTTGTAATAGGACTTCAATCTATTTGGCATTCAGCTAAATGCTAACATTAGAAATCCGCTCCCATTCATTTCACTATGTATATCCAGAGCTCTGCTACTCAAAAGTGTTAGAAGTTGGAACATCACATACGCAGTTATGTAAGCTGTCTGTAAGAGCTTGGCATTCACTGTGTTTCAGCCAAGTTAGTCATTTGCAAAATTAAAATGTCATTTACAAAATACATCCAAACCTGATCTTTTAAAACTCTGGATCAAAGCAAATGTGTTGGTTTTGTGGGGTTTTCTTTCCTAGCATTCATATATTTTTCTCTCTCGTTCTTACTGTATTTTTTCATCTACAGTAGTTGAAGAGCAGTACACACAGAAAGCTGCTTGACACTAAGTTTCATTCACGTGTTGGAAAATGTAGGTTTAGTTGATTAGTTCATTAGATGATGATACATGTCCATGTAGTACAGAATGTTTTGCCCCTTTCACTTCCCCCCCC
>JACDJE010002429.1:474254-500176 GCA_016647715.1 Pavo muticus
ACCCACTGGCACTCACCATTGCTTGCTGAACGTTAATGGAGACCAAACAGGGGATGTAGGCACAGTGAGGCGGTGGGTGGTGTGTTGCAGCAGTGGCAACAGCAGCAATGTGTCACCTCCGCTGGTGTGGATTTTTATAAGCATGGCACGCCGGCTCTGTTCATTGCTGAGAAAAATGCATAGCAAATGATGGTGACTGTTAAAAAGTAGTGTTCTGTAGCTGATATTTTTTTCTGTAAAATAGTGTTATTGTAGTTTCCATGGAAATAAAAAACAGGCATTACTTTTGGAGCTACCTACTTAAATGTTGGAGCAGCTTAGCACATTATGCCAGGAAAGGTTTTTATCCCAGTTGAGTAAATTCAACTGCCTACACATCTGAGAATGAGAAGACCATAAGGAGGAAAGACAAATGCATGAGTGTGAGGGACTTCATGAAGGGAGGGGGTGAAAATATCTGTGTTAGAGATGAGAGAACTGGAGGATGGAGACACTTTAGTTTCTCCTTTAGGTACATCTCCCTCCTGAGTACATTTACTTCCATTAGGATAGACTAGAAAAGATCTTTGTTTAGTGGTGCAGTGCCTCTGAGACCTAATTTAGCTTTTATAGGAAATTCAAAAAGAGACAGAGAGAACAAGAGAGACCAGAACAAAGATATGAGTTTGCGCTGTGAATATTGATACTTACGTTGCTTCTGTAAATCTCTTTACAAGAAGTTCTCTTAGAAAATGCTGACTTAGTTTTTCTGCTAGAGGAGGGCTGAACTTTAGGGATGAACATTATTTCATTATTAAGCTTTGATAATGAAGGAATGGTACAAATGTGTGTTCTAGGGCAGCAGGGTTTTGTTACTTTTAAATAACAGCTAGAAAGCCATTAAGTCAAGCAGAAATGCATCCAAAATTAATTTAAATTTGCTTTTGAAATTGCATCTTTTCTTTGAGTCACACTGTTTGAAGCATATATTGGATCTTATTTGGAGAATATCATAAAAACATTCTCAGAAGTCTCAAAACCTAATGTATGACATTTGTTATTTCTTCATTTGAATGAGTTTACTTCCTTTGAGAGTTCTGAATGGCTTTGCTTTCTTCGAGCATGTAATTTTGTAAAGGTCATCTTTATCCCCATCAATTTGGAGCCACCATGATGAGTTTGGATACAGTTTCCCCTATACTTTAGAAGGCTATCTTTTCATCAGGAATGGAGTAGTGTCATGTGCTCCTGTAGCTCCATGACTGCTAGTCAGTAGGAACCATTTCCGTGGAGGCTTGACATCAAAGCCCTGTTCTGCCACATTACAGATGTGCCTTTTGAGTATCACTTTGTACAAAGTGAAACAAATTCAGATGTTGAAGAAATTTTTTAGGAGTAATGTATGTTTCTGTTATCAACACAAAAATGTTGCTTTGACATACAGTGTTATAAACAGCTGTGAAAATATGTTTTAGGCTAAAATGAGATGAGATGAAATGAAGTGAAACACCTATTAGTTGATTTAATTTTAGGTTTTATTGGTACTTTTTTTTTTTTTTTTTTGACTGATCCATGTGTCCCTACAGGTTCATGTTTTACTTGAATGTTTCCTTCAAAGAGTATTTGATAAATAAAAAATAAGCTTGTCAACACATATGAAAAGCTGATTTGAGCCAGCTCAAACGCAAACTCTTAAAAGTGCATACTTTTAAGCAAGTCATATTTATACTTTATTTATCATCTAATTTTGACTGGCTTCCTGTTTCTTCTCTGAAGAGCACTCACTAGTAGATATCCTACTTCCATAAACTCATGCCCACAGAGGCACTAGTTTATGTCATATTACTTAGCTGAAACTTGTTGCTCTTGTTGCTAAGCAGCTGAATTTACACCAATAATAGAATTGTATAGTTTTCTTTGGCAGCAGATTTCAGTTAAAGGTCTGGAAATGTAACTGATTTCTTCATCTGGTCAGTTTGGTAGTGAAAGGAAAGCCATCAAGAACAGTTCTGCACAAATGTTTGATCACTTAAAGTTTTCTATACTGAATTTAGTATGAGCAAAAATATTTAAAAAACTAAATACACTGTGTTTCTGTTTTCTAGTGAATAAATCAATCTGAACAGGAAATTAGAGCTTAAAGTTATATTTGTTTCCTTTGTTTTACAAATAGATTTTATCCTCTTCATGGAGTGTTGAGTAGAAAAGCAACTGAACATGAGCCGACAGAAAACTTCCATTTTATCTAAAATGTAATTAGGCATTCCTCAGAATGAATCTGTGCAAAGGTACTCTTTGCTGAAGAAGAAAGTGTAGGAGAAATTTTCAGAAACGTTTGTTTTGAAAATATTATATTTTTGGCAAAAAGATTTGATATTAAACAAGAATCTTTGAAATGAACACAGTACCTTACATCTGTAAAAACACTTCGGGTATGTTGAGGATGCAGAATCTCAAAAAAAGTCTCAAAATAGGAAACTTCTTCAGGAATGTGTCTTGGTGTGTTGAGCTGTTGTCGGAAAAATGGAAGCAGAAAAAGCAGAACTTGAGATGCCATCCTTTATTAAATTTTAACTTAATTTTTTAGCCCTGTTTAGAGCACAGATTGAAGAACCGTTTTGTAGTCATGCGGCTGTTTTTCCTCAACAAAATATTGGCATGTCATTTGTGCTGATTGAGTTTTTTAACCATTTATTTCATGTTTTAAAGTATTTTTCTTGTTTTATCCCTCAGCATTTTATTAACATATACCAAAAGTGGTGCAGAACTTGCTGCTCAGAATTATACTGAATTTAAGTTTCACAGTTGCTGCATTTCAACCAATTTCTAATAATCAAGAGGACTGATCTGCTCTTTAGGCTTTATGTGGAAAAACATTGCTTAAAGAAGCACTAAGAAAATATAGAGATCAGTACATATTACAAAGTTTTCCACGGCAACCAAGAGAATTGTGTTGCAAGTTTTCTTCTGATATCTGCTCCAGGCATGCAAATTTGTAGTTTCATTTGTCAAAGTGTTACTTCAGAGAATAGTTTTTATTAAGAATTTTGTTTTGTTATTAAGGTGTCCAGGGACTTTTTCATCAAGTTCTGTTCTGATACATAACATATTCCTATGCTTTAGAAAGAAAGAAGTGCATGTTTCCATTTTTAGATAGTCATTTTTTTGATTCTTGGACTATGTCCAATTGTTCAAGCCCTCCTAAATATTTCCTGAAGTCTGTTCCACTCTTCCAGTATTTCCAGTTGTCAGAGATGGTCTCCAGGGCACAATCAAGCTGGATACTTAATTCATGAGTTCTCAGATCGTCTCTGGCAAAATCCTAATGCCTTCATACATAAAACTAGTGCTCCATACAGAGCCCCATGATCTACTTCATAGTGAATCTTCCGTGTTGTGTCTGGTGCCATATTCATCTCCTGGGGGTCCTCCATCGTTTCCTTGATCATTCCATGCAGACTTCACAGCACCTACTAGAGGTCAGTATAGTTTAGTAGCACAAAAGGGACTTTGCACAGAGGAATGTAGGCAGGAAGCTGAAATATTTATTAACATATTCATATAGAAGAGAATGAAGAATTGAAGAGGCTTCTCTGCAGGACATTGAGTCAAGAGACAGAAATTCCAGGATACTATACTCTGTCTGGATTAAAAGCATGACAAGTTGCAGGCTGATTCCAGGAAAGCTGTGGCAGAGATGAATGTGCCTCTGGAGATCACTATGTCTGTGTGGGGTGCTGTCTCCAGTAAGCATTCCCAAGGTTGCTCGTTGACAGTCTCAGGTAAGCTGAACAAAAGATGCTTTCAGGTGTACCCCAAAGTAAAGATAGCATGGATGCTAAGGAATTTTTGACTCATAGGATAGTGTAGAAATATTATTTTTTGCATCACACTGGCATCTTATATTCCTTACGCCTACAAACTGAATGGGTCTTGGTAAGAATAGTCACAGGACACTCAAAGAATATCCTGTAGTTGACAGACATGTTCTGACAAACTAGAGGCCACTAGAGAATAGCAGAAGAGCTGTGTGTCAGAACTGTACTAACAGATACAGATGCTAGTATAGTGCTGACCTTTTTGTAGCTGGTAGCATTGGTTTTGAGTCTTGTTTTCATGCGAGCAGAAGATCAGTCAAGCATTTCTCAAGTTAAAACAGTAAAATTAGGATTCATACAAAAGGGAACCACACTGGCAAACACTGTATTCTATTATATGCTGAAAGTCTTCACTATCTGTAGGAACAATTCCCTGAATGTTTTTCATGATTTCAAATTCAATTCAAGTTAAGTTTACTCTGGTAACAATCAACTACCATCTCGTGATGTTTCTGTGACAGTTATTCAAACCGGAAAAGGTCAAAACAACATATGTTTCTATTGTTAGTATTTTATATATTTTTACATATGTTCTGGGTTTCAACTACTTTTACCAGTATTTTTTCACTAATGTTTTCCTTTCATCTGACTTTTCTACATTCTTTGCTGTTTTCAGTTATTTTTTATTGTTTATTGTCCAAATGTCACATCCTTCCACTGAGCTTGAATCGATTGTACTAACAACTAAAAAGCAAAAATTTTACTTAGTCATAATTTTTAAGGGTTAAGTGATCTCTTCTAAGCCACTGAATCTCCAGAGGTTATGGATGCAGTTTTGGCTTTCTAATAAAATGAAGTTGTCTCTTCTTGATACTTTCCCTGATGAGGGTGTGCCTGCAGAATTATTTAGTATTTGTTCTGGGCAATTTATTACCTCTTTCATAAGATGATACAGCTCATGGTGTATCCATGAAAATTAAACGTATTATAGAAATTATTGACTTCTCTGTAATGTCTTCACTGATTTTGAAGATAATTTTGTGCTGGTGAAATTACCCTAGCATTTTTCTGATGCTATAAAAACTTAGATCATCACACACCAAATCAATATAAATGCAGTTTAATACCTGTGATAGGTGTTTAACTCAAAAATTGTGACTTTCAAAGCTACTCCTTATCTTCAGAACACTTAATCTTCGTAAGATGATTTGATTTTTAATTAAAGTTCTTCAGGAATTAAAAGGTCCTATTTTCTTCTTCCCTTGTTTGTATATCACATCCATACTCTCTTATAATGCGAAGGGTGCTTCTCTGCCTGTGTTCTTTTGAGGATCAAGTCCATAAACACATAAGGATATACATAGCAGAGCAAGTTGTGCAAAAAAACACAAATGGAGAGGGAGATGATGAAAGCCTTTTTTTTTTTTNCTACGCCTACTTCATATAATAGGCTTTTTGAGACAATGTAAACACATAATGCTGAAGAAATAATGTCCTGCCTAATAACAGCAAAGCATTTTTTAATTATATTTAAATAGAAACAATTCCTTTAAATCCTTTCTCTATAAAGAGAAATAAAGAATGCTGCTATGATGCTCTCCATTTTCCCAAGACCAGGGTGGCTTTTAAGTATCTGCCCCTGATTTTCTTTCCCTTCTGTAGCAACCCTGCAGAGTTCATTGCAGAGGGAAATGATCACAGAACTCTCTATAACCAAAATGAAAAGGAAATCTGAATTTTCGGAAAACTACTCTGGTAGCGTAGGAGTTTCATTTACATGAATTCTCTGCTTTCCCACCTCCCCCCTGTAGTTTTCTGTAAGTCCTAAGCATAAAACAGGCAGAGAGCCAAGCTGTCATCCGTTAACATCTATTTCATCCATTCTCAGGATCAGCTGAGCTAAAGGAGGTTATATGTCTCAGAGAAAAGTCTTTATGGTGTTATTGTAATGTTTGGGAATGCATCAGATTTTGACCCAGTGTTAACCTACATTATCTTTTGGGCAGAAATGAGCAACAGGATGAAATCATTTCAAAAGAGGAAATGCTATTAAATGCATATTGCAATTTTTCATAATGTATCAAAGGAAATGCTTCTATTTTACTATTAAGAATAATATAAATTCTTTAGGAATTATTTTTCTTTTAAGTAATGAGGTTATTTCTGTGAAAATACTGACCACTGTCTAAAGGTTAACAATTATGTTATTGTGTGGATTACTAAACCATCATTAGCTTTTTACTTACTTTATTCTAGGAAGACAGGTGGAAAAGTGTTATGTTTTAGATGTGTATATAGATTGATTTCATATTTTATGAGGGAATGTGTGACATTTTGATATGTTTATGCATAAGATGGTTTGAAAACTCTTTAATAAAAAGAATGTTGAAGAAATAAACAATTTATTCAAGTATATTCTTATATATAAAATAAATATTATTTTACCATTTTGTGAATTTAAAAAAACATCAGTTTTCACCAGATGTATTCACATATAAACATACAAATTTACTTTAAATATCTATGTATTTTTATAGTCTACAGTGAGGAGGAAAAAGAGGAAAAAATATACCATTTTCCAGTATTGTTTACTCTAAGAGATATTTAAACGTTTGATTACGGGTTTTGATTTTCACTGAAGTTGCAATTTTAGGTTTTTACATTATGTGTACAGTATTAATATTAATCCCCAACTCCACTGAGTTATTTGTTGCTTTAGTATGTCTCAGTAGTGTTGGTGCTTCTTCACTTCAGGAGATGCTTCTATCACAAACAGTGTTTTATTGGCAGACTAAACAGAAAATGGCCATTGAATGGGTATAAAGGACAGAACAGGAAGAAGATCCTTCTATACTGTGCTGCTTAGAAAGGCTGGTTGAAGACGAGCTTGTATCTGTCCATACCAGAGTTGCCTATCATTATGCTTATGAATGAATGGTTTTTGTAGTGATATTTATCAACTCTGTGTACAAGTCAGCCAAAATAAGGTGTAATTTTGTGTCATTTGTTTTCTTCCCTACATGACTATTCCCACCTATTTGAAGGTAATAGTTCCCTTTCTGTGGCGGAGACAGTCAGAATCTTTATTCTATAAAGTAAATAACTTTACTTTTTACAATAAAGTGCAATGGAATTTTGTCAAATCAGTTAAATTGAAACTTTGGCAACGATTTTTCTAAGGCGTGGAGTGCTATCTATGCCTTCATATGTAATGTATTATTCACTAGCAAAGGTTTCCAGGATATCTCTTCTGTAAGTTGCAAAGATTTAAAACTGTTCTAGAAGGATTATTTTTTCATTTGAATAGCTGTATGGGTGAGGTTACTGATGTAACAAAAGTCTTTGTCATGTTGATCTCGTTAGGTGCAGATGAGATCCCAGGATCCAGACTGGCCACGGCACCAAGGCAGTCTCTCTCCCATGTCATTTCACTATTGTGCCTCAACACTGACCTTGAAAGACCCTTTTCCTGTGGCCGTTATAACCTTGGCCTCACTACTGACTGTGTCAACAGGGGTGCCAATTAGCGCTATGTGGTGGGTTTTGTTTTCCTGTTTCATGAACAAAGTCCATTGAGGCCTGTATTGAGACCACCAGCTTACTTCAAGCAGGCCACCAAGTGCCGTGGCATTTTTATTTTGTTCTGTCACTAGCCGACCTGGTGTTGAACCTACATCTGTAATCTGTTTATAGGCTCTGTATCTGTCATTAATTCTAAATCATTTCACTTGATAAGAGAAGATGTTTGCTTCTGAAGTACAGCATAGTATTATATGTAGCAAATACAAAATATAGTTGAAGTTGATTCTTGTGGTTAGAGTTTTAGTTTGCTTTTACAAACTTCAAAAATTTTTATCAGAACTATAAAGAATTTGCCAGACACAGAAAGAGAACACAGCAGGAATGAAAGAAGCATTAGATTTTTGTATCACATAAAGAGAATCCCATGTGTTACAATAAACCTTGCAATCTAATATACAAACATGAGACTCTCTGTGTTATGGACTTCTCATAAGCAGTCATGGTTTATTTTCTAGTTACTGGGGCATTTCCATCAAAAATATTTAAACCTATTCAGACATATTCCAAACTTTGAAGGTTTCAGTGATAGAAAATTGAGCTGAAAAATACAGTTGTGCATAAGCATTGCAGGGAGCCTAGGATTAAATCAGTTGTTCTGAAACATGATTCTGTATTTTTCTGTCAGCAGTAAAGTTAGTTCAAAGGAATTCTTTTTACATGTATGGCAGCAAGGTTTTCTCAATGTCCAGTCAAAATGGTGATCATAAATCTCCATTTAATCTGTAATAGCAAATTTCAAGTAATATATGTGTGTCTATATATGGGGCTTTTCAACTGAATACAGCATTCCTGTTTTTATGTCTTCACAGTACATTTAATATTTTAAGCCTTTAAAATATTTCTTTCTTTTTTTTTTTTTTTTTTTNATTTTACTTAGTCATAATTTTTAAGGGTTAAGTGATCTCTTCTAAGCCACTGAATCTCCAGAGGTTATGGATGCAGTTTTGGCTTTCTAATAAAATGAAGTTGTCTCTTCTTGATACTTTCCCTGATGAGGGTGTGCCTGCAGAATTATTTAGTATTTGTTCTGGGCAATTTATTACCTCTTTCATAAGATGATACAGCTCATGGTGTATCCATGAAAATTAAACGTATTATAGAAATTATTGACTTCTCTGTAATGTCTTCACTGATTTTGAAGATAATTTTGTGCTGGTGAAATTACCCTAGCATTTTTCTGATGCTATAAAAACTTAGATCATCACACACCAAATCAATATAAATGCAGTTTAATACCTGTGATAGGTGTTTAACTCAAAAATTGTGACTTTCAAAGCTACTCCTTATCTTCAGAACACTTAATCTTCGTAAGATGATTTGATTTTTAATTAAAGTTCTTCAGGAATTAAAAGGTCCTATTTTCTTCTTCCCTTGTTTGTATATCACATCCATACTCTCTTATAATGCGAAGGGTGCTTCTCTGCCTGTGTTCTTTTGAGGATCAAGTCCATAAACACATAAGGATATACATAGCAGAGCAAGTTGTGCAAAAAAACACAAATGGAGAGGGAGATGATGAAAGCCTTTTTTTTTTTTTTTAATTGCTAGGACCCAGTTAGGAGTATTTCATAGCATCATAAAATCATAGAATCATAGAATGGCCTGGGTTGAAAAGGACCTGAAAGATCATCTAGTTTCAACCCTCCTGCTACGTGCAGGGTTGCCAACCATTAGACCAGGCTGCCCACATCCAGCCTGGCCTTGAATGCCTCCAGGAAGGGGGCATCTACAACCTCCTTGGGCAACCTGTTCCAGTGCGTCACCACTCTCTGTGTGAAAAACTTCCTCCTGATATCTAACCTAAATCTCCCCCGTCTTAGTTTAAAACCATTCCCCCTTGTCCTGTCACTGTCCACTCTTGTAAACAGCCATTCCCCCTCCTGTTTATACGCTCCATTCAAGTATTGGAAGGCCACAATGAGGTCTCCCTGGAGCCTTCTCTTTTCCAAGCTAAACAAGCACAGACTTTTGTAACTGTGGTCATGTCCCAGCTCAGAGAAGTACCCTACACTGCTGCTGGCAATTTGTAATAAGAAGAGATGTTCCTCACAGTATTTCTACAGACTTACTTGCTCAGAAACAGTGCAAACATTATTCATTACACCTATAGAGCATGACTGTCAAAATTTCGTACTCTGACCTCAGATCTTTCTTCTGAATTTGAAATTGAAAAAAAAATAACTATTTAGTCAGTAATTAGAGCAGAAGCTGCTTCCCCAAATGAATCATTGACAGTGCTAAAGGAAACATGCTCACTCTCATTTTAAATTGATCAGGAGATTCCCCTTTCCCCTTACTTGCCCTTGTTTCTAAAGAATGTCCACAATTCAACATCATGAGGGAAGACTACTTACCATTCTGCATCTAATCTCTGAAAATGAGTACTGTGATGTTTTTATACCTCTGCATATGTAGACCTTAGTTGCTGTACTCCTAAGCAATAAAAGCAACTGCTTTGATTTTCAACTTGTATTAATCATCACCATTTTGTTGAAAATGCTAAAGCTGTGATAATTTACTCTAGTTCGTAATTTGCATGAATGGATGATCTGTATCAATGCCTTTAAAGTTCATAATTGGAAGCACATTAGGAGATCACTGTCAAAGTAAGAAGTCATCATTCACTTTTAATGAAATGATGTTGCTGCCTTCTAAATTAACAATGTCTGTTGCCAAATAGTAAACAAGGATTTTGAAGGATTATTGAAGTCCTGAAGAATGTAGCTGTATAAGGATGGTCTGTTTCAATAGGAGTGTTTTTTCCATGCTCTGTAATCAAGTAAAACATCTTGACTCCCAGTTATATATTGACTTTGTGTCCACACTGATCAGGAGTTCACAAAGTCAGACTTTTTAAAGGTGGTGAGATAAGCAGCGTGGACCAGCAACAGTCTTAGCACTGGACAGTGCCATCCTCAGAGTGTCACTCTGCTACCAGCAGCAGGCACAGCTGTGGGTGGTGGTTTGGCTGGAAGAGCAGCAGTATCTCAGTCATTTATTGTTCTACCATAGCATCAGAATATTGTTGAATATAATTGCCAGTCATGTTAATGCACTCAAATTTATGGACCACCCAGAGTAGCAGATTGTTCTACAAACAGTCCCCTTCGTTCCAGTGGGAATAGAATAGAGTAAGAATTACTGAATCTAAGAATGATTTTCAACTCAGGGTATTTGTTATGTCTGTCCCACTTGCACAATAAGAATATTTGTCAGAAATTCAGTGTGGGGGTTGCTTGGAGTTCTCCTAAGCTATTAAATATCCAATTGAATAATTTATTCTTTTGTACAAGCCTAACTTGATCCTCCTGGCTGGAGAAGTAAAATCACTCAATCTTTTTCCACTCACTATTTGTAAGACAAAGACAGAGGATCTCCAAAGATACAGTGATCATTTGAGCTGGTGAAGCTGACTTCGACACAGATAACTGAAGGTGCTTTTTAACAACAAAAAAATCCATTTCATTAAAAAATAAAGCCTGGGTTTCTTAAGCTTTCACTTATCTTCCTTATTTTTTTATTTTTACTTTTTAATGCTCAGAAGAATGCATGCAGCAACACAGTAAAGTATGGTTCAGTGTAGAATTCGTGCGTGCATATTCTTTACATTTTCTCTGTTTTTGTCCTTAATGTGTCTCCAAAGTCTTTTGCTTGTACTGTATTACCATATTGTCTTAGCAAGCCTTAATATTTGAGGTCCTTTTTGTTTGGCATTCTTCTTGTCTTTTCCTCTGTTACCTGATTTTTTCAAGCTGATTCTGTTGTTGTACTTCCTTGATGTTTGAAGTAAACTTAAACCAAACCACTTTTTCTCTGCCAGTGAAACTTCTTTCATATTAGGCATCTTTGGCATGTGAAACACAGCCCGTATTAATCACTTCTATACTACTACTCAGGGGCTAGTCAAAAGTTTGCTTTTCATGACTTAACTACTGTTGCTTAGATTATATGCAGCTATCATAGCATTGAGGTAACATACACAAATCTGGCCCTGTATTTTGAGTTGCCCTCACACCTGCAAAGAGGTCTGCAGTGTTTTTCTTCCTATGCAGAGCTCTCCTTGTCAGCGCACCTGAAACCCCTAACTATTCTCTAATTTCTCTTTCCTCAACAATACACTTGTTCCTAACAATATACTAAGAACCTTGCTCTGTAAAACTCTTTAATGGCATGTGTCCTGTTAACCTTGTATTGTTTCCTTTGATCTTTTCTCTAGGTTAGCAGCCCTTAACACTATTTTATCTTCTCTTATCCCAGAAGTGTTTTTATGATGGACCTGTTGGAAACTGTGTCCGAATTGTCTCTCTTTTCAGATATGTGTTTAACAAACTTTCTGATTTGATTTACTAATCAAATCACAAGGAATTTCATATACTACATGCCTAGAATGGCTGTGCTTTCTGTTAACTTTTGACGGAAAGACCTCTCGAAGAAGTCTGCCTAAATAAATCAAAAGGATTAAAAGGTCAAAGAAAAAAAGTGAAAATACAAACTGCCCGACTGGATCAGAGATGTATAAAATATCCCAAATTCTAATGTCATTACATGAAATAAGAACGTCATGGTGTCTCTAGTAACATGAAACATTTGGATAATGATAGGTTTCTATTCAGTTGCTATTATACTAACTCCAAATACACAAAGCATAAATTTGCTACAGGGTTCTGGTATTTTACCCGTCCTTCTACTGCCTCTTCATCCTTGCTTTCATTTCTAAATTTTACATTGCCATTTTGACATCAATTTAGTTTCTTCCATTCACTTGCATTCCTAAATAAACTGCACTAAGTAAGCCACCATAAAACTACCTCTTTCTACTTCTTTTCTCCACTACAAAAAGTCAATTTCTCAATACTTTTCAATGTACATGGTCCTCTGTGATATTTTTTGTCATATGTTATTTAATATTATTGGATCGAATCATGCTCACTTTTCCAATCAATTCCTGATACATGATGACAACTAATGACTAATAATCCTGACGTGGTCAGGTAACTGGGGTCTGGCTATAAAATGTTAGTCTTTTCCTGTATTATGGCTCACACATTTATTTGAATCATTAACTCTTCTCCAAAATTCTGCTGCAAAACTGGAGGTGGTGGACAGTGTGTTCAGATGAGGTACCAGAGTCAGCTTTCTCAAACTCTCCAGCTTTATGAAACTTTTTTTCTGCAGTGTAGCACTTACTGTGTTCTACTGGGTTAACAATTGCTACACTCCTGGGACATCTGGATATTAAGTAAAGTCTTGTATGCTCTGTATGTTGTTAATATCCAAGACAGAGCATTTTTTTAAGTTCTAGATAGCAATTTTAGGGCATTCAATGGCTGAGATTGGATGCAGCCACCATTTTTACCCTACTTCATATTATACACCAATGAAAATTAATACTGATTACAAACAGAAGAGGAAACAAAGGGGAAAGATAAAAACACTATGCTGAAATTAGCATGGTGGCAATCAGAATTTGCCAGGTGAGAAAGCTGCTGGAACATTTTTGGGGAAAAAAAAAACCAAAAACAAAACAAAACACAATGACAACAACAAAAAAAACCTCAATAAAATCATCTCCTGTCCCATTGTCTTTACTTGCTGTTAACGTATTGCCTTAAATAAACTGACTGAACTTTTCTGAGAACTATATCTACAAATATTTTACTCTTAAGATGTAAAAGAGCTTCATGTTGGAGTATTTCCCTGCATTTTTGTCACATTTGGTCTTTCTGCCTTCAATAAGGCTCTGGGAAAGACCTATTGCAGGCCATTAGTATTTTAAAAGAGAAACGTGTATGAAAGGTGCTAAAATATTTGGATTTTAACCAGGTTATGTTGATTTTTTTAAGCTTATTTTCATATTAAACTTAGCATATATAATTGCATTAATATTGTAAAGCTAAAAGTACAGTGTTCCATTACATGGACACTCAATCTGTCTATGTTATGTCATAGCTTTTCTTAAGTATTTGTATGTATTTAAGTTATTCTCATCATTTCTGTGGCTTTAAAGTATTTGCCCTGACAGCGATAAATATTCACTGTGGTGAATGTTACCACCTCAAATAAATAAAGAAACCAAATCAGTAAAATTAAGTGGGCCTCTTCTATGTTTCCTACCGTACCTCGTACCGTACATATTTGATGTAAGGAAAATGATTTATATATCTTGAGGCTAGAAGCTGATGTTTATATTCTTTGCCTTTTTATCAGTTTCATTTGCAGTGATTTTGTTGTTCTGTCCAGAATGTAGAAATACAAGAAGGTTAGTATTAATTGACTCTAAAACTTACCTGAACTTGCTTTTTTTTTTGCAAGCAAACCTCTTAACTTTTCAACTGATGCTTTTCTTCATACCATAAGAAAGCTGGAAATTTTCATTTACTTCTGTAACTGGAATACTAGAGATAATTCATACACTGACTTTTCTTAAATTACAAAATTTGTTAGAAAGTTCAAAGTACAATCTTCAAAGCTATGCTTTGGGAGTTTAGATTCTATCAGAGTTTACTTGTGTCCAAATAGCTGACTAATTTTACAATTGTAAAATACATGTCATAACTACGAGTGTTAAATAATCCAGATATTTATTTTTGTAAATTAAGGAGAAACCTCAGATTTTTTTGAAATATTGTATATAATCTTTAAATGAGGAGAAAGATCACCACAGTTTAACATAATTACGGAAATGGTATCATGTTCACAATGTTGGAAAAAATACTGACAAAAATAAGGAATATTTTTGCATTACTTTGTTTTGTTAAACTCTCAGTGAGTTAAAAAGCAGACATAAACTAGATGGCATACTGATTTTTTTTAATAGGCTAAGGAGTTTGCTTACAATTCAAAACTTGAGGCAGCAAGTAGTAATGGCTCTGAAATTCTTTTAAGAAAACTAGCAGAAAAGGGAACAGCCATCTGCCTTAGTTTTGCAGTTCTGTGATACAAGATTTTCTTCTGATATTAGGAACATGGAGTGGGAAGGTTTTGCTGTTTCTAGAAGGGTGGTAATTAAATCTACAGAATGCAGGCAAGCTATTCTTTTTCAAGCATATTCTTCATATGCGTTCTCAGGTGTGAAAAATTAGGCTGCTGTTTTCTTCAGTTATTCACATTTAGTTGTTGAATTTGACCCATAAATCAGCTTGAGTTCCTTTACTGTCCATAAAAAATTTGTTGGAAAAATGTGGTATTTAAAATTCTAAGTATGATCATTCTCATTGAAAAATATGACATATGAAATACTTAGTATTTTGTAACAAACAAAGGCTATTCTAACAATTATCATTCTAGTGTAAGGACTCAGAAATTCATCATTCATTATAATTCTGAAATATTTATTTAATGTAATTTTTTAAATAAAAGTTAGTAAATTTGTTTGCCAAAATATTTGCAGAAGGTTTGAAATATACAGAAGTTAAATGCATTTTTTTTCTTCTTAAATATATTTTCTGAAAAGATTTTTATTTATATTTATCCACGTGGCATTAAAAACCTCTTATCAGCACACTGACAAATAATTTATCTATATATCTATCTATATATATACACACATATGTATAGATATATATATACAACAATCTACATCAATATATTGCTCTTCTGTACAAAATGATGTATTTAGAGTGCAGTCACGGG
The DNA here is from genome assembly GCA_016647715.1 of Pavo muticus. NCBI lineage: Eukaryota > Metazoa > Chordata > Aves > Galliformes > Phasianidae > Pavo > Pavo muticus. The sequence goes on from JACDJE010002429.1 coordinate 489,266, forward strand.
ATATGTAAGTTGTTTCTGCGCTCTGCCACTGTGGTGCTTGATGTACCACAGTGATACTTGTGGTACTTGCTCAGAGCTTCTGAGGGGGTCAGCGAGCATCTTTCAGTATTAGATCTTATAAATTTAGTTTTGGCATAATAACCTCTTGAATAACTGAATAGTTGTTTCCTTAATTTCTTAATTATGTCTTAAGAGACTATCAGATCTTTTCTAGCACCAAAAATGGTCACCAATACAAGCTGAGGGATGAAAGGACTGAGCACAGCCCTGCCAAAAAGGACGTGGGAGTACTTGTGGATGTCAAGCTGGACATGAGGCCGCAATGCGTCCTCGTAGCCTGGAAATCCAACCGTATCCTGGGCTTCATCAAAATAGTGTGGTCAGCAGGGTGCTGGTGAGACCTCATGTGGAGTACTGTGTCCAGATGTAAAGTCCTCAGTACGGGAGAGATGTGGACCTATTGGAGAGTGTCCAGAGCAGGGCCACAAAAATGATCCAAGAGATGGAACACCTTCCCTACAAAGACAGGCTGAGGGAGCTGGAGCTGTTCAGGCTGGAGAAGAGGAGGCTCCAGGGGGACATTGTAGTGGCTTTCCAGTACCTGAAGGAGGCCTACAGGAAAGCTGGGAGGGACTTTTTATAAGGGCATGTAGTGACAGGATGAGGGGAAATGTCTTTAAACTGAAAGAGTTTAGATTTAGACTAGGTATTACAAAGAAATTCTTCACTGTGAGAGTGGCGAGACACTCTAACAGGTTGCCCAGAGATGAGTTGGAAGCCCTGTCCTTTGAGACATTCAAGGCCAGGCTGGATAGTGCTCTGGGCAACCTGATCTACCTGTAGTTGTCCCTGTTCATTGCAGAGGAGTTGGACTAGTGACCATTAAAGGTCCCTTCCAGCTCAGAAGATTCTACGATTCTATAACAATGTTGACTGTATGCATTTGAATTAGACATACATTCCCATTACAGTAAGGCCTTACTTGTTTTTTTTTTTTTTTAAAAAAGCTTATACTGCTACCCTGCTAGCCTCTCAGAAACATGAAAAACTTCTTTTGGAGAAATGTGTGTGTGTGTTGTTATTGCCAGTTTTTAATTCATTTCTGACACTTGCATATTCCTGAGAGCATTTTTCTGGTAACTTTATTACACAAATGAGATTATCATTAAAAATTGAACAAATATTGTTTGACTTTCCTTTGAATAAAAGAACAGCTCTTTTGAGACACTTACTGAACTTTACTCCAGGCATTGCAATTCATATAACAGGAAATCTTGCAGTTATGAATAAATAAATACATATTTTTTTATTTAATAACAGGCAGGGGCAAATGAAAAAGCAAAAGGGCCCGCTGCTTGCATCCATTTCTGGGCCCGTTACCCCAGATCACCACCTTTCTTATCTGTAATGAGGAACTAGGTTCAAAGTCTGTGCAAAAATGTTTCCATTATTTATCTTATTTATATGACCGGAGACTTTTAATTTACACTGAACCAACTGGCTAAGATTCCATGGAGAGTGGCATTTACAACCTGTGCCTGCTGCTGGTCTTGGCTGGGTGGGATAAAGGGCTTGAGTCGGTGACAGTCTTGTGGATCCCCAAAGGCAGGGTAGAGGAGGAATGAGAACTCAGTGAGCAATAAAGCAACATAATGAAATACTGGACCACCAGAGGTCTTAGGGGAAGTTTGCTGGTCATGTGTAGTCACTGATGCAAATCCATGTGTAAGTAAAATTCCTGTTCTACATGGAACTCATATATGTTCTGAACACGGGGGAAATTATCAGTGGGATATGAGCTCTCCACATTGACTTTTTTCTCCCCCCACTGAAAACTGCTTATAAGTTGCACTCAGCTGCTGAGCAGCAGATGTCAGATGAATTTTAAGAAGAATCTAAACAAAAAAGAGAAACAAAACCTCCAGTGACCTTGCTGACATGTGTTTAAATATTGTTTCCTATTTAGATGTTCCACGTGGAATGTGTCCTTGGACTCCAGCCTTTCATTAAGGAAAGGAGCTATAAGCTTGTACACTGGGTATATGCCTATTGTTTCTCAGCTGTTTCTTTTTTCAGAAGAGTACTGTTCTTCAGGTTACTGAGATTATTCTTATCCTATGGTATCTAATGTAATTCAATAGCTGAACTAGTTTTGGCAAACAAACAGGAGCAAATTGGTTTTCTCTGGATCTGGTTGTACATTGTATTTTATCCTTCAAAAGTATTCTCAATGAATTCAGAAATCTAGTACAGAATAGAAACTTTACTGTATATGTAGACCATGTGTAGTGCATATTAAACATTCATAATAAAGATTATGTTCTTGCCCTAATGTTCAAGGATTTTCATATGTAACACTAGGATGAAAAGTTATAACATCCATGTAAAAAAACCTACTTGAAAATGCAAAACATGCCCATTTTCCAAAGTGAATATTAAATATTTGTAATTCTGAATATATTATTATAATGCTTTACCTACGCCAATACATTAGCACTGAAAATGCTCAAAACATTTCCAGTTGATCATTAAATAAATTAACTGCTTTGTTTTTTTTAATATTATTTCATATAACCAAAGCTTCCATATCCTTACTGCAGGGGAAAACATAGAATATTTAAAATTATGCTGTGTAATAATCTCCGACATTACTAATCAGTGAGACTACACTTATTTTGTCATTCTAGTGAGTATTTCATGACTGAAGCTGCACTAAAAATGTTGTTTAATTCTTGGTGTTTAATTCTATAGTCCAAATTCTTGCGATTTGGCATTTCCATACAAGTAGAACTCAAGTGCAAAGGGTTCAAGATGATATTGAAGTTGGGAGAGGAAAAGGCTGAAAGAAGTATTTTGACAGCTTGACAATATTTTGACGTCAAGACCCTCTAGGAGGAGTAGAACTCAGAACAGCAAGTGAAGAATTAATGGGAAACTGTACATGATAAGTATAATTTGAAAGATGGAAATTGCTGAAAGAAAAAGATCACAGAACAGCAACAAAATAAATGCTTGAGGGGAAACAGGAAGATTCAGAAATCCTTCTGAAAATGTGTGCCGCTCATTGTAATTCATTAAAGTGAGACTATATAACAGAATTAAATGATTCTATTACTTTCTCTTAAATACAAACCAAATTTCTTATGTTTGCTGTAATAATTCATTGATATAAAAATGTTTTAGTGAGAAATGAATAATTATTTACTGCCTACTAATTCATGGAAGTAAGGAAAACTGAGATCCAGAAAATTTCTATTTTGCCATCTAACCCAGGAGTTTTTTGTGAGATCTATGCTTGCATTTTCAGTCCTGTACCAAAAGTTTATGCAACTTTTCAGGATGCAATTAAAGTGAATTCTTTGTGGAAATGTTTTCACAGAGCTTTTCTATCAGGACAGCACTTCCAGCAATAACAAAAGAGCCTGGCTACAGAGGAGCCCTGCATAACATGATAAAAGGCAAGATGGCTGATTCACACCAATGATTCATCAATAGCACCTACATTTGGTGGCATGGAGAAGGAAAAGGGAGGGATTAGATTTATTTGATACTCAAAGTTGAAAAAGGTTTTTCTAGTATCAAAAGGAAAATCATAAACCTCCATAACGATTGTGTTGATTGTGTTGATGGTAAACCAAATAAAGGCTGCCTCTGATTAACAGATTGCCAGGATACACCTGTTTCCAAATAAGAGTATCCTATTCTTTTCTAGAATAATACTGAGATATTTCTAAACTGTTGCACAGACTCTAAATTTCAAATGCACAGCTAACAAGTTAAGGCACATGTAGTTTTGTGTATCTGACACCTTTACATAGGAGAAGATGGATGAGGTATTGAACTTCAGTGTCTGGGCATATAAATCCAGATTTGAGCTCTCCTCCATCATGCACCGACACGTACACATCTTGCAGCTGCAGAACAGAAAGCAACGTTTGCTTCTGAATCAGACTACCATATGGCAGAGCAATAAAGTAAATCACAGAAGCTTATAGTAGTAATTATTTTCAGACCTATTTTAAAACAAGTTTTTTTGTTGTTGTTGTTACACTCTTCTTTTTGAGGGGTGGGGCTGGGATCTAAACAATTCTTTAGCTAGATACTGAGAGAGTCCTTGGGAAAATCTATGGGAAGGAATTTTAGCACATTATTTCTCCAGATCTCTTACAATCTTCTGTAAAATAAGGGAATTTTCCAGTTCTTAATTGGTAGAGGAATGTGTCAGAATAAAAGTTTCAGCTGAGACGCTACTCACATTATTGTTGTAAATAATTGGATTGTTTCAGCTAGCACATACGCTATTGTGAATGTGATACGGCTGTTACTAGCTAACACTGAAACATGTATTATAGGATGACAGGCAGGTAGTAAATCACAGACCAGAAAAAACAGATTAAATTAAATTTTATTATATTGTCCAGTGGGAAAAGCATGGCATAAGTAAAAAGAACAAATTTTGCCAATAGGTTTGCAATTGCGTTACTCATCTTCAGTAAACATCAGTGATTCTTTGGTTTTTAAGAAAGCAAGTCAGCTTGCTCATAAGGTATAAAGCCCTATTCCTAATTGCCAACAAGAACTGGGATCCATGTTTCAATGGCATCGCTACTTGCTCATCTGCATTTGTCCTGCCTAGAAAGTTTTAGTTTTTCTCTTACAAATAATATGGTGTGAGTGATTACAGGAGTACACTATAATTTTTGTTTCATAATAAGCCTGGTAGTAAACAAGACTCTTCTATGTCAAGTAGTATACATCTTAAATTAAAAAAAAATAAAAAAATAAAAGGAATACAAAATTTAGTCAGATAAGTTTTCCATGAATAAATAAATCTTAATTAAAAGGATATTACAGTGTTGCAGCAAAGTGTTTATTTTGTATGACATTAGAAACTTTGTAGTGGTGAAGTCAGTGGAACTAAAGCTCTCTCATTATAGGCCACGAAGGCTCTAAGATTCAACCATTTAAAGAGCAAAACCTTAACATGAATTAGATCAGACATGATGCTGAACCCTCTGCAGGGTGCTGGTACACACAATGGCTATATTGTGAGAAGACTGACTCATAAAGAGTGTCTTACATAAAGCATATTATATAAAGTAGCTCTTCACCCGCTGGCATACATTCAGGACTCCAGAAAGTTCTGCAAATCTCCCAAAGTTTGAATGTGTTCAAGTCTGCCCGTGCACATAAGCTGCCACCACTATTACATTTTATAAATATGTTCCTAGTGATCCAACTTTCAAGCGCTGTTGTGGGGGCACTCAATAAGGAAAGACAAGTTGTGCCTTTGGGAAAATTTGGCAAATGCTTCTTTTTGCTGAAAATGTTACTGCAATTTTAGTGTAAGCACTGAGAAGACAAGAATTAAGCCTGTTCACGAAAGATCTCATACAGTGAACTGCCTGAAACTGAATGAGCATATTTCTCTCTGTTCTAGTATGAAACAGTTTATTATTCTGTATATTATGATTAATATTTATTTTAAATATTGTCAATGTGCTGAAATGTACAATTAGAATTGTATTTTAACCTAGAAGCAAGTCTTGTTCAGCTCTGATTTGCTTTATAGCTCTCAGTATCAGTCCATTAATCACAAGGTGACACTCCTAAGTGGTAAACCTGATGATACATATTAATATTTATGGTTTTGTTTTACTGTACTCTTCTTTTTTGCTATACTGAGAAAGAGCAGTGCTGTCTATCAGTATGAGCTAACACCTCTTTAAAGCTGTAAACTGACAAGCAGCACACTGGCATTTTTACTAATTATTTTACCAAGCTGCCGACAACTAATCAAACTGAACTGCCAGGCTGCCTGTACAGTAGTTGGCACTATTTGTTTTCCTACCTGTTCTGTGGTTTTATGACTTTTTTTTCTCAGAGACAGCTGCTGAATATAACATACTCTTTGAATGCACATTGATTCAAGAACATCTTAAAGAAAAAGCAAAGTATCCATACAGCCAGCCCAAAATCTTCAAGGTTCCCAACATTTCTTTATCTAAGACAAACTAACATATTCTGTGGAAAACACTGAGTTGTTCAGAAATCAGGCCAAGCATCTACATATACAATACTTTCAATGTGATAGTATTTTTTGATACAATATCTACACTGAATAGTACCTTACCTTCAGTTCTGTCCCAGTGTTTTAAAGATAAATTTCTTTAGAGTTGCATGACTTTGACATGCAGGCCTTAATATTTTTAATGAATCTTATATTTGGAGAAATAATCTGATTATCTGTGGCTGTTACAAACATGACCGATTAAAATGACTTTTCACATTAAAATCTAGGAGATATTTGACCTTTAAAAGCAAGATTTTTTTTTCAACTTTATGAGCTCTCTCACTGCCCTCGTATACACAATCCTTGAGGCTCAATCTATGAGTCATAAACACGGATACATTTGTGTGGAATACTTCTATTGAAAATATTCTACCTGGAGAACACTGGCTTAGCTTATGTTTGGGTTCATGAGTTCAGAGATTTTTGGCAATTCTTAAATTTCTTTAAAGCCAGTGCTTACATGCAGAAATGTCTGTGATCTTCTTTAGATGAACTGACATATTGCCTCTCCAGCTGAAAATAAACTGATCTGGAGTGCTGAAGCTAGATTCCAAGCAGAGTTTTCTCTCAAGGTTTCTTTTCTCTAAGCAGCATTCCAGATCTTTAGTCTAATCTTAAAAGTATACATATATCCACTTAATACAGTAGGTAATAGAACATCTACTGGTATTCTTTTGTGCAGTTGATGAATAGTGAATTATGAGTATTCTTCATTACTGACATCACTATCACATTATGAATGAAGGGGAAATCTACTATCAGTTACCATAAAAGCGTATTTGAAATCATCTGTAGCTAGTTTTTTGCACATGTGTATATGCAAGGGCTGCTCCAAAAGTAATGCTTCCTATTAGTTATGTTGACCTACAGTGTCAGAGGTGGATGTTGGTGGTATGGCAGTAGAGGCTAAACCTTCCCACCAATACTCCCTTACATTCTGTTGTCATATGACAGATGGCAGCAGAGGAGCAGTCTGACAAAATGGTGTCTGACATGGAAGTATATATGAAGCAAAGGGGTGTAATTGCATTCTTCCATGTGGAAAAAATGGCACCAACTGATATTCATCAATGCTTGCTGAACGTTGGTGGAGACCAAACAGTGGATGCTGGCACACTGAGGCAGTGGGTTGTGCATTTCAGCAGTGACGACAGCAACAGCGGGTAACCTCCGTTGCTTCAGATTTTTATGAGCGTGACATGCAGGCTTTTCTTCATTGCCAGTGAAAATGCATAGCTAACAATGGTGCCTATGTTGAAAAGTAGTGTTCTATAGCTGTGAATTTCCTCTATCAAATAGTGTTATTGTGCTCTATGTATCTGTTGTAGCTTCCATGGAAATAAATAGCAGATATTACCTTCACAGTGATCTACATGCATATATATATGTCTTAATGTACTCATGCATTTATATATTTATATATATACATATACACTGTAAATATACACATTCAGGATTTGTGAAAATCATCATGTTCCCTAAGAGCGTTCGCATATATATTTACATGTTTTTGCTGGACCTATCATAGCCTGTTGGCCCAAGAGGCTCTATTTAACAGTGATACTGCATGTCAGTACCTTAAAAAATCCTAGAAAAGTAATTTCTCCAACAGCACTTTTACATACAAAGTGCAGTGTTTTATTCTATACAAATGAAAAGAAAAATACTGCCAAAACACCAACTAGGTAACTCTGTCTTCTTTGATGTAGTCAACTCTGTCTTCTTTGATGTACTCATTTCCAGCCACCTTGATTCCTCATCATGCTACCGAACACACAAAAGATTACGTCTGCACCATGTATGAGTTTTGCCCTTGATGAATCCAGTCATTTTAGCTTTCACAAAGAATAAGCCTGTCTAAAACCTGAGTGGATTTTTAAAGTGTTTACTAAGCTTTAAAATCCAGCATAACAGGCACGATTAAATAGACACCGAAGACAAACAATTCTGTAAGAAACAGCACAACACATAACAATAACTGTTCTGCAAGATTACTGTTTGTTGCTGCTGCTTTCAGAGGAAGTGAGAAGGTGTGCTATATTTTCTTCCAGAATTTGTTGGAGTACTTGAAGAGCTATGTTTAATGTGTGACTTTTTCATTGCCAATTTATTATAAAACAATGCTATTTTTACATCCAATGGAACTCTAAATAAATTGACTCTTCCAAGCAATACATTGTTCTTAACAGGATTGCACTTCAGATGTGAAGGCGCTGCTGAAGAAGCAGCTTGTTATTTTATTCTGTGGCAGCTGATAGTTGCATTACACCATAATGATGAGTGACTGGTTTGTTTTATTGCCTCCCATTTAGTGAGACCATACAAACCACAAAGAAAATTAATGACCAGCTAAGTTTACTGTGATGGCAACAAGGTCTCTCTCCTGTAGACTAGGCAGGAAAGTTTGAGCACAGAGAAGCATCCAGAGTATGCTGAATGAGCTCCTACCCCTAGCACAGTTCTTGGTGTGGATGATACGACAAGTATCTTACCAAAGGTCAGGCTGTAAGCGAAAGTCAAATTTTGAAAAAGATTTAACAAATCCTGATACTTTTTTTTCCATTACCAGCGACTGCATACCAGCAGTTAGCTTAATCTATACAGATGTAAACTAATAGAACTACTATTACACTATGACAGTGCGAGAAAAAATGATAAAATACATTCTATTGCTATTCCTTCTGACAAATGATAAGGAATGCAACATGCTGAGCAGAGTCTTCTGTCCATCAGCAGTAAAGTAGCCTTTAAGCATTATAATTAAATACACTTGATACAGTTGATATTATCTCCCTAATTACTCCTTCAGTTTAAAAAATAATAACTGAGAATATAAATCACCACTGCAATCAGCAGCCACATTAGTACAAAGCTTTCATGTCTCCTGTGCAGGCAGGCATGGATAGCGTTGTCTAAAACCCCTAAAGAGAGGACAGACCTTGACCTGTTCATGCCAGCAGTCTTGTGACACTTACGCAGACATAGAAGCTGCAGCTTCTATGATAAACGCAGTGATGGGCTGAAAAAGGCTTCTGTAAATCTTGTGTACTTGACACCTCACTTTGCCTATTTTATACTACTGCTGCTCTCTCTAATTGTTAGATGTTTGTCATTTGTGATGTGCTTTTTTTGCTAAGCTAGTTAAGCTTACTTTTCAGCTTTTAGTTCTAATCTGCCTGTGGTTAAGTTCTGAGAAAGCACGGTGTGTGAGGGAGATTGGGACAGAGTCTCAGGATTGGTGGCAAAAGAGAGTAGAGGAAGGAAGCACAGGAAGGAATAAAGTGTAAGCTAGGCAGACAAGCAGGTAGGCACAATTTATTTTCGTGCTCTTTATCCCTTCTCCCATTCCCATGTGCTCTCATTGTTGAGTTGGAGTGGACGCTGGAAGTGGCTTTCTGTAGGGCATAACTATATAACATATATATATATATAACATATTTTCCAATAGAAAAGCAGTTGTGACCTCTCAGGTGGGAGGACAGACTTGCAGAGACAAGGGCGCTGCTCCTGGTAGATTTTATCAGCTCTTGGTTGGAGTGCCAGGTATTTGAGCAGAGACTTCTATCTCTTTCTGAGCTTCAAACTGGGAGAAGCATAAGCCCTATCACCCCACTGAGTTATGTTGGTACATAGCAATCCTAGCAGTAAGAAAGTCAGCATGTCATCAAAAGAAGTGTCTGCTGGTACAACTCTGCATTAAAATGACTTGAAGACAGTGACACTTTAGCCTGAGGAATAGGCCACTGAGAGCCTACTCTATTTTGCAGAAAGGGCTCTCCAGTTTTTAAGGAAAACTAAACTAAAATAAAAAACAGTAGACCATTGTACAATACTTTGAATACTGCCTAAGGACTCTCTTTCCTCCTGCAAGCAGGAGCTCTCTTTTAGGCACTGTGCTACTATTTTGTCTTTTTTGATAGTGACACATTTACTAGATAAAATACTATATAAACTATCTTCATTATTAGAGCCCTGGGAGAGGCTGGTGCCTGTTGCTGCATTTTTCTATGCTGTACTGCATTCTGAGTGCACTGCAGTGACTGGGGAAAGGTTATGAAATAACTCCAGGACCATTGTAGATGGCCTGGAAGACAGAATCACAGCACTACAGTGGTTATAAGATTTTTTTTTTTCTCCACAGTTATTGCATCCCAAAGCGGTTGTGTCAGGACATCACTACTTCTTTTTCTGATTTTTTTTTTCAAGTACAAAAGTAGGCTCAGAATTTGATTTGGCAGCTGGTGAGCCACTGTAATATAACAGCAGACGAATTCAGGCAAAGAACAGATCTATCACTGTATCTGACTGATCTCTCTTCTTATGCACAGTGACAAATTCTCACCTCTCCATATAGATCAGCAGGCTCTGCAGCCAGTCAGTCACGCATAAGTTGTGACAACGCATCACAAGATTGGCAATTTGGAACTCCAGAGTACAAGGAAAAACATGCATCTATTTTACATTAAAGTAGCAACCCTTCCCATTCTGATACTTCTTACCCTTCAATCCCCTATCATCCTTTTACATGAAAACATAATGTTCTTCTCTCCACCTTCCAATACATAGAAAAGCATACAAAGAAAGGAAGTAATGAGAACAAACATTTCAATATGAATTTTCTGTACAATTTATTTCTGTTTCTTGAATATATTTTCATTCTCTCAGATCAGGAATTCTTAAGAAAGAAATTCCTTCCTGGCTTGCTATATTTGAAATGTAAAGCTGAAAAATTAAATTAAAAAAAGCTTAAAAAGTTAAGCGTATTGTATAAGTGTATATATATATACATATATTAAATATATATATATATATATGTTGTTAAAGAGGTGTTCCTGAAA